>CABHPH010152573.1:55195-79382 GCA_902168325.1 Peromyscus nudipes | reverse complement strand
GCCTTTAATCCCAGAAAGCGAGCCTTCAATCCCAGGGAGTGGTGGTAGAAAACAGAAAGGTATATAAGGCGTGAGGATCAGAAACTAGAGGCATTTGGCCTGGAGAAGCATTTGACTGGTTAAGCATTCAGGCTTTCGAGCACAGTTCAGCTGAGATCCATTCAGATATGAGGACACAGAGGCTTCCAGTCTGAGGAAACAAGATCAGCTGAGAAGTTGGCCAGGTGAGGTTAGCTGTGACTTGTTCTGTCTCTCTGACCATCCAGCATTTCACCCCAATACCTGGCCCGGGTTTGTTTTATTAATAAGAACTTTTAAGATTCTGCTACAAGCAAGCGTTTTAATTGTTTTTTTAAAGAGCAGTAAATGGAAGCAGGGAGATAGTAAGGACTTTGCTGTACAAGTGTGAGGACTGAGTTCAGGTTTCCAAACTCACTGTGATGGCTAACGTTATGTTGATGGCTAAAGTGTTTAAAAGCTTAAAATCTATGTGTTCAAGAAAACTATGAAGCAAAATTAGACTTCCAGAGGTTACGGGCTGTTAAGGATTAATTTTTTACAGCTGTTTCCGCTTCTGTAATCAAAACCTTGTTTTGCGCCAGAACAAGTTGTAACTTTGCCTTTATAAAATGCCTAACATGGTTGGGCACAGCATTTGGGACTCTTGGGACCACGTATAGACCTGGCGCCAGGATCTGAATAGAACCTCTTCTTTGTTAAGATTTATTTGTGGTCAGACTGGTGAATCTCTAAACATCAGATCATTGACATTTGGGGGCTCATCCAGAGTTTGAGCTTTCAGCCAAATTCACCTGTTTCTGAATGGCCTCGGGACCCTGGAAGCTCCCAGTACACTAGGAGCTGATATATCAATCCTTTAGGCCCAATATTGGGAGGGAGCCACCAGTCTTTAACGCCTAGACATTAAAAAAGAAAAAAAAAAAAAGAAAAGAAAGAAAGAAAAGAAAAAAAAAACAAAACAAAACAAAAAAAAATAAAACCCGAGTCTGTGATGGGAGCTGAGCAATCAGATAGTCCCAGCAATGGAGGGAGCCCCTGGAAGGTTCTCAATGCTTAGATTGTGAGAAAGAGGCGTCAGAAACCCTGGGAGCTGTATGTTTGGAACCTGTCTGTGCAGCATGTCTGTGAGACTGTGGAGAGCTGGATGCAGTACCAATTCCCGAGGCAGAGGGACCTTCAGGACTGCCGTCGTCCCTCATGTGATCTGGTTTTGGCAGAGTTTTGTCTGTCTGGTTTGTGCTGTTTGGATTGTTTGTGTTTGTGGTGTTCCAGATTCTTTCAAAAGGCAGTAGGCCAGCTGCAGGCCTGCACCCCCACCCCCACCCCACTCCTCACTGACTGGGGCATCGCTCGGCTCCCTCCTGCAGCATCTCTGTCTATAACCAGGGCTCCAAAACCTCTTCTCTCTAAACCTTCTTTGTTCTCAGCTTCCTCTGTACCCTCCGCTTGGTCCCTGGATGCAGTTTTACAGGGATTCAAGTGTCCTTTAGGTCAGGTGTCTTTTAGGGCTGAGGCAGTCCCAACTGAGATCCTGAATGGAACTACAATAGGGTGGGGGTACTAACTAGAGATCAAGTTACAACTTGCCTCCAGACCAGTCTCTCTCTGTAAGGCCGCTCTTTTTTTTTGGATTTTTTTTTTTTCTTTTTTTTTGAGACAGGGTTTCTCTGTGTAGCTTTGCGCCTTTCCTGGAGCTCACTTGGTAGCCCAGGCTGGCCTCGAACTCACAGAGATCCGCCTGCCTCTGCCTCCCGAGTGCTGGGATTAAAGGCGTGCACCACCAACGCCCGGCTAATAAGGCCGCTCTTAAAGTGGTGAATTGAGAAAAAAAAAAATCCAAGAGGTCATCCAGGATAAACATCAAAGCCTGTCTCAATTCTTAGATCACTTATAAAGTCCCTCTTACAGTATACCAATCTGGATCCCGAGACACCAGATGGAAAACAACTTCTCAAGACCTACTTCTCCCAGCATCTTCTCAACATTAGGGCTTGAAGAGTCTAAAACGCCCCCCACTTTGTACAAGTGAATTTAGGTTTCAGTTCCTTAAGAAACAAGTTTCCTTCCTAACAAAGGGCCACCAGTCAACGGCTCCTTTGACTGCAGGGATGAGGGAGAAAGTGATACAAGGCTTGGTGGTTGAAAATCTATACAGAGGTAATCTTAATTTACTAGAGTATGTGTAACTTGGATTCAACTCTTGTTTTAAAAGAAATGAATGCCTTTCAATTACGGCGTGTCTCTAAGATATTTCAGATTGGGATGGATTTTTGTGTGGTGATTCTTGTTCTTAAACGAATAACAGATGAGGGAGAAAAATCAGAAAATCAAGGTTTATTAAAAAAATTGGGAAACAATACTAAAAGTGCTATGATGATTAGAAATGTAATAGTTTTTATTTATCACGGCAACATAAATGAGGCTTTGTTTTCTGTTCTTTTCTGTTGTTAAAAATATAGCTAAATAGCAGGCCTTCTGGGTATCAGCTGATCTCAGAACAATGTCATGGGTTAAACCAAAATGTTTGTCCTTGAATGTTCTCAAAATTCATTGAGTCTGAAAGCACCAATGATTTAATATATGTAACAATTCTTCTAGTATTTTTTAAATCAATTTTAGTTTTCACTTTATATGGAAGGCTACAGCCAGATACACATCTGAACCAACAGAATACACCAGCTCAGGTCCCAGAGGACAGGCCTGAGAAATCCATTTAAAAAAGACAAGACAAAAATGCTGCCAGAAGCAGAACCAAGTAGGAAAGTTCCAGGAGGGAAGCCCTCTCCAAAGAATCAGCCCAGGTCACCTCCTGGCTTAGGGCTGTTTACTTCTGCCAAGGTTTTGATGACAATCTGACAGTCACTATCTAGGACTCTCATCCCTATTTGGATCTTCCAATTAAAAATATGACTTAAAAAGGCCAACAGAGGTTTAATGTCATGAGGTCTGACCAGGGTTTAAGACAGACTAAGATGGCAGAGAGCTAAATTATTCTAGATAAAGAATAACAGAGGGTAGAGAAACAGGGTGAGCTAGGATGAAAAAAGACAAAAAAAATTTAAATATGAGAAAGGAGATGAGAAGTTAAGGAATTAGGATCACAGCTATGAGCACCAAAAACCGAGATGGTCCTCTCTTATGATGTAGCGAGACAATGGCCTAAGCAGTTTGGTGAGAGCCTATGGAATATCATTCCTTAGCTAAAAATCTATCCTGGATATTAGAAACTGACTTGAAAATGTATGTCTGGCCTCTTTGTCTTTGCTCACGTTGCTAAGCCTTCAGTAAACTGAGCCTTACAGGAAACTGTTATATTCTCTAATGATGCACTATAAAAGGATCAAAATGATAAGATTCTCAGTTTCTCTAGGACTGCATTTATGATTTGAAGTTTTGTTTTTGTGCTAAAAGGACTTCAGTTCACGAATTGTAAATTTTAAGGCTATAATTAGGACATGTAGGTTAACAGTCAGTCACCCTATAAATGGTTGAATTCTTAGACATGCTCAAAGTTGTGAGTATAGTCATGCTAAGAACAAATGTGATTCATTAACAGGGATAAGCTTTATTTAGCCTTCTGTATATGCTTTCAAGATTAAGCCTAAAGCAACTAACTAAAAGCAAGTAAGGTCTATTTTAAGTCACACATACTTAATAGAACCCTTCAAAAACTCTTCAAAGACCAGCTGAACATGGCACTTAAAGATTTTAGTAAAAAGGGCTTCCTGTGACAGACAAAACAATGCCAGCCCCCAGAGGCAGCCCTAAGGTCTCCTCCAAAGAAGATGACTTCACCTGGATTGTGGTAATGCTAACTACTGAGCAAATCTGCCCCACACCTGACCCATTTCCAGGACTTGTCCCTGACTATGGATAAGCAGGACACTGGAGAATTGACTGCCCCACTTTGCCTCACTAAGGTAGACTAGTCTCTCAAGTTTCTCATACACAGAAAAGTTTCTCAGATTTCTTGAGTCTGGAGACTGAAGGCTGCTGCTGCCCTGTGTGGCGGTTAGAAAGTTAACACTATCCTATGTGACTGTAGGAGACTAAAACCACTCTGCCTCCATGGAGATCACTGAGAATGTCCAGAAGGAGGCTATGGTAATCATCCAGGTAGCAGATAAATCTCTGTCATTCCACTGATATAGAGGGCATTTGGTTTATACTTTCTGCTCAAGTTTATCCTTCTCAAATCTCTCATGGTGTTGATGGCTAACTGTAGCTTTATAAGTTTAGCAGCAGCTGCCTGGTTAAGGCATTTCATATATGAAAATCAGGCCTTTCTTTTTCTGGAGTTATTAGGTTTCCTGGTGAAAAAGGCAAACACACAAAATATGTTTCCATGTAATTTTTACTATTCCCCTATTTAAAAGAACTTGTTTAACAGTGATTGCTGTCAGTGATCAGTCACTTGTGTCTCATGGCAAATGACTGAATGGAAAAAGGTTTGAGGTTTATGTAAATTGTAAGGGTCTGGGAAAATAATTTTAAAATAATAGTAAAATTTAAAGGCTATATATGATGTTAAGACTTCAAAGGTTCATAGTCTTAATATACTAATCTTGAAGTTTTGATAAGCTGTTGATCTGGCTCCAATAAAGCACTGTTGCAAAGTTGCAAGCTCAAATTTTAAATTTCCCTTTGGTTGTTTTCTTTTTTCTTCTTTGTGAATTTCATATCATGTACCCCAATCCCGTTCATTTCCCAGTCCTTTCATATATGCCTTCTACCCTTGTAACCTCCCCTGAAAAGATAATAAAAAATTAAAATTAAAAAAAGAATGTCTGCTTTGGAAGCTGCAATGTGTCACACTGTGTACTCTTTTGTCCAAACAGCTTTACTTGCAAATATTCATTGCAATAAGTCATTGGTCTGGTTCGAGGCCTCTGGCTTCTGCTATACTGTTAATATGGGATCCTTGCCAACACTCTTCTTGGATATCCTGAGTCATGAGATCCAGCGGCTTTGATTCTATAGCACCCACCCCTTCACATGCTCCAGCAGCTCATAGATGGGGTAAGTGTTGGAGTGGGCCAGCACAAAGCCCTGGACCTAGACCTGGGTGGTAGCTGAGTTGGTCATCCTGCCACTCTTCCATGCCCACACCATCAGAATCAGTTCTCCTTCATTGCCCAAATGAGGCATAGGGAAAGGGGTGGGGCCAGCTCTCCTGTGTCCATGTCATCTGGGCCAGCTCTCCCACACTCATGCCACCAGGGCCAACTATCCTGTGCTGCCCAGGCATGCGGTAGGGACAGGTCTTCTGATTGCTGTGGCTAGCAAGGGGTTGGGCCAACTCTCCTATGCCCACACCATCCAGGCCAGCCCTCCCACATCCACGCCACCAGGGCGGCTCTCCTGAGATGCCCCAGTGAGGAGTAGGGCTAGCTCTCCTGCACTGTATCACTGCTAGAGCTACCATGTGGTAGCTGGTGAGTGGTTGGGCCAGCTTTAGTGCAGTATTCAGACATCAACATACCTCAGATGGCAGCCTAGACCAAGGAGATCCACATGGCCTTTGATGCTAACATAGGCCACAGACATTAACACAGACCCCACTGCAGAAGGGCCACAGACTCAGACATGGTACTCAGCAGCCCAGCCCAGGCCTGTGGCTTCTGGCTGTATCCTGATCCTGCTTGTGCCAGTACCTGGTTGTTTTCTAGGTATAGACTAACAGGTGCTTCTCATCATGCTAGAAAGTCTCTGTCATTTATATATATGTCATATATATATATATATATATATATATATATATATATACACAGACACACACACACACACACACACACACAGAGCCCTCTGGGCAAAGGAAAATGTGTTAATGCCCTCGAATCTAAATAATGTTTTGGGTCCCAAAGCTTTTATTCAGATTCAAAGGCATGGGTATAGTGCTATTTTCTACAGGTAGATTTCTGTACAGATTACAAACAGTGGTAATGCTGAAATATCGAACTTTTATCTCTTTTTGTGAACTTTAAATTCATAGACTCTTCAGGGAGTCGTGACTCAGATTCATCTGTGGCAGGTCATGTGGACTCCAGATAAGCACTCCTGTCAATCAATAGCCTAAGCCTCCCTTCCTACTGCTCATTCTTAAGGGGGAAGTTCTAAATGTAAGATTTTCCTTTAAGTTCCTAAACTTTAACTTCGGTCCCTAGTTTATATCTGTCCCAGCAGATTTCCACTTGGCTGACTTGTCACTCAACACATCATTTTTAAGTATTTGCATTGAACTAAAATTTTAACAAAAAAGGAGTATTGATTACAGAAAGATAGCATGCTAGAATTTAATAGAGATATGGTAGTAAAAACTCAGTAAACAACAACAAAAAATGTAGTTCCTGAAGCATTCCTTTTTGCTTCATAAATGTGGGTGATCTGTCTATTCAAATGAATTCAAAGTTTTCTTAAATATAATGGTTAAGAGGCTACACTTAAAATCATTTTATTTTTTTTTTATTTGTTGTATGGCTTAGTGTGGACTAATTGGTAATTAGAAATCAGCAGTAAGGGGGAAAAAGGAAATATAATGTATTTTACAGTAAGTTCTTTGTGAAAGAATTTTTTCTTTCTTAATTTATTCGTACGCTTTTCTACTTGTATAGCCTTTATGAGCTGATGTCTGTAGGAATTTGGACTTCATATTGTTCTTCTCCGGTAACATGATGTCGTGAGAAATTAAACTGTTTCAGACGTGAGATTGTTTTTGTTTTTCTCCTGTAGAGAGAGAGATAATCTAGCAAGGTCACAAACATTTCTGAAACAGAAGGCTGTTTCCTTCTTAGTTGGGGAACGATATTGACACACCATCCATGAGATGGTATTGATTTTGTCTTAAGATCGCGAGCAAGGATGCAGTGGTGCCTTTGACTAGCAAAGATGTGATGAGCTGGATTTCATTTGAGAGCAAATGTTCAAGTATTTGTTTGATCAAATTTTATTTTGAAACTATTGGGAAGAAGTTTCGAGCTGAGGAAAGTTGAGAGGACAAAGAAATCACTTAGAGAAAGTAAGAGTGACTCCTTCACAAGACAAGACTAATAACACAGCAAGAAAATAGGGGCCGATAAACAGTTCACCAAGAAGGAAACAAAATAACTTTAAATATTATACTGAAATTTTAATTAGTGAAATATTTAGATACAGATACTATGTAAATATATAGATTAAAGTGATAGAGGAATAAAATTGCAATGACCTGAATTATAAAGTTTATATGTATCCTCCCTTCCTTCCTTTCTCTTTCTTTCTAATTTATTTTGTTTATATTAGAAGTGGAGTAAATTAAATTTGTGAAAGTGTGAAAAGGTACATTTTATGTAACCTTCAATTGCGTAGCTGACACTGATGAAGTATACGTAGAAGGGCATGAATTCTGGTTGCCTGGAGAATTAATTTAAGAACAAAGATTACTATAATGTTTTAATAATTCAGAATTTCCAGAAATATTTGAGCAGTCACACAGTGGTATCTAAAATTTTAGTGCTATGTCTTCTTTAGTGTGTTGCGTGTAGCAATCTACAGAAAATCAGACCTGCTCAAGAGCAAACAGGATACCTTCCCATTCGAATGCAACTCCTCCCCCTGAATAGTGTGCAATCTAGCTTAGCAATTAAATCTCCATGATTGCACTACTTTGAGTTAAATGAGGATAATAAATTATATATCATGGGCTCCTTAGATTTTTGGAAGAATTAAAATAAAATGAGATAATCACATGTTAAAATTACCCCATGTTGAATCCTACACAGAAAGCATTCAAAAGACAAGCAATCCGTGGCTCTTCAATTATTTAGGAATTATTAGATGTTGTAGGCTGTGAACACCAGCTGGAAATAAGGACTGAACTTTAATAATGTATAAATCAACACACTGTGAACTGATTCACCTCTATGCAATTTTAAGTGTGTAAAAATTTTCTCATTGGTTAGAGAAGCAAGACAATGTGTGTGTGACATTTTTCCTTGAAGGTCCCTTGTTCCCTTTTTCTGTAAGTTTCTCCCTTTGCTTCCGTCTCCCATGGCATGCCTTCCTTTAGTCTTCTGAATCCTGTCTTTACTTTGCTGGGTTGCAGACGGCAGATTCCTAAAGAACGGCAACTGTGTCTCACAAGGCTTACAAGATATTTCAAGTGAGGCTTCATACCCTTGTTCCTCTGTTGCTTCTTACTATGTGGTCTTTAGAAGGCTGCTGGCATATGCTCTCCATAATCTGAGCTACTAGCCTACATTCCTATGGTCCTGATGCTCATGGGCAATAAGATCAGCTATGGGATCATTTTACTAAAAGAAATCTGACTGTTTGTGTTTGTGTGTGTGTGCGTGAGTGCATGCGTGCGTGCGTGCGTGCGTGCGTGCGTGTGTGTGTGTGTGTGTGTGTGTTTAGAGGGGTATTGGGGAAGAACCTGGGGCTTCATGCATACTAGGCCGGTGAACTACCATTATCCATATTTCTACCTAAAATAAGTCTTAAGGATAACCTTGTCTCCATACCTCAAGGTTCAATGTCCATTACTTAATAGATTCTTGGGTAGTGTAATCTGAATTACAAATGCCTCTTGGAAATCTCAAACTCATAAAACCTTAATTTTTTTCAATGAAGAGCTTATAGCTACTTACCAAGATTTTGGCTGGGGAGTTACTGTATGTTGCCATTATTATCTTTAGATATAGCCACTGTAGCCCTAAATTCTCTAGGTTTCCCAACCATGATCTGAGAAGCTTCTATCTGCAGTAGATGGTGATTAGCACAGACTCATAACTAATTCAGGTTCAGAGAATGAGAGACTGCAGAGTGTTCAGCCCTAAGTGGTACATACACATTGTACCATCTTTCCCTCACCTCTCAGGCATCACTGAAGAAGAGGGCCAGATGCACACTGTATCTTCTTTCCCTCACCTCTCAGGCATCACTGAAGAAGAGGGCCAGATGCACACTGAATCATCTTTCCCTGACCTCTCAGGCATCACTGAAGAAGAGGGGCAGATGCACACTGCACCGTCTTTCCCTCACCTCTCAGCCATTACTGAAGAAGAGGGCCAGGCAAAGTGTAAGAGCCAGAGACTGTGCATGAACACAAGGAAAGCAGTGATTCCCAGAGATGGAAGAGCAGTTGTACACACGAACTCACAGTGCTTGTGACAACATGTGTAAGACCTGTGCAAGCTCAAGCCAAACCAGATCCCGGAAAGGAAAGGGGAGGTGCTCACTAAACACCACCATTAGTCAAGGAACTCCTGGCAATAAACAGCTGTTGAGAGAGTTAGTTTTCTTTAGAGAATAGCTCCTGTGAAGTCAACCGCCCTGCAGAGGAAGGCCATGCATCCAAGAATATAGCACAAATTTGACAGCACAAATTTAACTTGATAGATATGAGAGAGAGAGAGAGAGAGAGAGAGAGAGAGAGAGAGAGAGAGAGAGAGAGAGAAAGAGAGAGAGGGAGGGAGGAAGAGAGGAAGAGGAATAAGGAAGGAAGGACGGGAGGGAGGGAGGATACAAAGTTGGATAGAGAAGGAAGGAAGGGGGCATGGGTCTGAGGGGAGCTAGGAGAGAGAGTGAACATGATCAAAAAAACACATTGAATGAAATTCTCAAAGACATAATTTTACAAATATTTTACAAGTTTTAACCAAGGTGGCCAAAATTTTAAAAGTAAAGCCTGTAAACGTGGAATATTATAAAAATTTAAAGATATATAACTTCAAAACCTCCACATACGAAATTGAATTATACCAAAGGGCTTTTTTTCCCCCATAGACACAGTTCCCAAATGTCTTGTTCTACATAGTGCAAACTAAGACTAGAACAGCTTAAAATACCAGGAAAGAAGCTTAAATAAGAAGAGGCAAGCAATGTGTGGTGCTGTGGATAGCACTTGGGAACAGCCAACACCCCTATACATTTGGAAGTGCTTATTTTTACTCTTGCTTATCTGGAATCCTTAATGGCCTCTCTGGGTACCATAATGAGATAGGCATCTGTGTGAGGAAAGATTTGAATAATCAGCTTAAAAGAAATCAGGCAATCTAGAAAAGAGTGTTCATCCTGTGTTTTCATCCTCTGTTCAAGGGCAGTAGGTGGTGAATTTTAAGGAAGGGACAATCAGTGTGGATGTGGTATATGTACACAGGTAGACCATTACCAAAACCTCCCATGATGATTCTGCAGTACAAGAGGGCAAAATAAGAATTGTTAACAATTTTTAGTATTAAGATACAGAGTACAAACCAAATTCAGAGTTCTTGATAGTTATGGATATTCTTTGCAGACTATTATTGGTATGATAAAATGATAGCGTGGTAAGGAAAAATACCAATTCATAATTCATTACAATAGTTTAATTCTCAGGAAAGTCAAGATCAAGCTCTGTGAGAGAAAAATGTTATTTCTTTTATTCTTCTAAATTAGTACAATTTAAAGTTGAGGAAAAATCTTGGGCATCTTTAAGAAAATGTTAAGAAGTCATTCTATAACTGTGCCATAAAACTGAAGAGGATACTATAATTTTCATTTTACATCACTGTTATGTAGTAAACAGAAAGGAAGCACCTTTTTTGTGCTGTACAGTGGATCACACAGACCCACTATATTTTATCAAGATTCTCCTGACCACCAGGCTCTTTCAAACATGCTGAGCCTGCAGAACACATTTAAATCCACCATCTGCCAATCACACACAGCTATTGCAGTTTGCAATTCTTGATGACATAGATGTGAAACTAGCACTGTTTGGTTTTTACATGATTGGAATTTTGAATCTCTCTCTGTCTATTTCCAACATTACGTTAAGATAGTTCAGCTAAGTAAAGCAACTTTACATCAGCAATTAATTGGTCTTCAAATGAGAAATGACACAAATTGGCAGATACTCCCCACAGAGCAAACAGCTCCTCTGTTTCCATCTTATTGTTATAGAGCTGTTTCTTTCAATATGACTCAGATACATTTTCCTACAACAGACATCTCTTAGGAATATCATAGAGAAGAAAGGACTCACCAACAAAGTCAAATTTAACTTTAAAAAGTAAATTGCACAAAATTTATCCTAGAAAAAACTATATAGATAAAGGAATTTTTGTTCAAGAATTAAAACATTCTGTAAAGAAATAAGTGTCCAGTATGTGTACCTCTCAGGGTTTGAGAAAAGATGCTGTACAAGAAATGTGTAGAAAAGTGATCCAGTAGTAGGTAATCTCATGGGGTGATAATGTAATACCTCAGAAATCAATTTTGGAAGATCAATTAAACTTACTTCCAATTGCTATTGACAAAAATTGTTCCTTCAAGTCATCAAAACGCTTTTTCTGCATTCCTTCATGTGCGCACTAGTGTGAAATCCATTTTCCAAATGCATCATTTATTGAATATTTTCAAGATATGTATCCTCCCTTTGTTTTTAGCTCTCTGTAAGTGTATTTTAACTTCTTTCTGCATGCATTTTAATTTCTGTGTGTTTAGATCAAACTTAAGAATAGTCTGGAAATTTTTATATAGAAATACTCAGCAATTCACCTAAGATTTCTTACTATCTGTTGTTCATTCTGCTAAGCATTCCCCTTTTTTAACCACTAGTTATTATGTTTACCATAGACAAGAAGGAAACAATTCCTATAAAATCACTGTCCAGGGTTAATCTCTTAGGTCTAGTTAACCTATTGAAATCTATTTCCTCTAAATTTGAACTCTTTAATAATGGAAATATATTTGTTAAGTTTCTGGGCTAATTTAATTTGAATGTAATTGTTTATGCTGTATTGTTGGGCTTTTAAAATTATAAAGTTGTTCTCAACCTTCCTAACGCTCTGACCCTTTAAAACAGTTCCTTGTGTTTGGTGACCCCCCAAACATAACATTATTTTAGTTGTTACTTCATAACTGCAATTTTGCTACTGTTATGAATTGTAATGTAAATATGTTTTGGAGACAGAGGTTTGCTAAAGGGGTCGTGGCCCACAGGTTGAGAAGCAATGCATTAGAATCATAGAAACTATGAAAGAGTAAAGAGTCTGAGAAGATGGCATGGTGGGCTAAGAACCTGCTCTGCAAGCGTGAGGCCCTCAGTGTAGGAGGGCAGAACATACATAAAAGCTGGGGATGGGTGCATGTTCCTGTAACTCTGGTTCTGGCAAGCAAAGACAGGAAAATCCCAGGGACTCACTGGACAGCAAGTCTAGGACCGTAAACTTCAGGGAGATGACTGTCTCAAAACAAACAAGCCAAAATAAGATGTAAAAATGAGAAAAGAAAGACACTCTGATGTTAACCTCAGGCTGCCACATGTATTTCCTTACAAAGGGGTGCACACACACACACACACACACACACAAATTTTTAAAAACTAAAAGTAAGTCTTCTGCATTATATTACACAAACATAAATACTGTTGACATCTAAGTTGTCTTCTGCAATAGATAGCAATGATCAATATTGTAGATATGGATGAGATATAAATAAATAAGACAATTTATTTTTATAAATTTGGTTCATATACCCAATTAAGTTTTCTATCACTTAGTTTTATATGAGTACTCTGTTTTGACAATAAAAATTCTTAGAAATAAATAACTGAGCATCATACTTTCTTTTAAAATATATTTAAGTAAGATTAATCTATTTGTGAATATTTATTCATTCATCTTCTATGCACCAAAATTATGCTTGACGTATGGCATAAAGAAAGATTTGTACATCTCCACACCAGCAGTCTAGGAGATGAAGTGTCATATTTAAGAAACTATAACATAGAATGGGAAGCACTTAGATGCTATAAAAGAACATCATGCTTTGCAATTTCAGAAGTGGGAGAAAATTAACATCCAGTTTTAGACAGTAGTCAAAGGAAGCGAGTGCCTTTAGCTAAGCTTTCAGGGATAGTTGGGCTTTGGACACATGGATCTAAAAGAAGAGAAAGCATGAGCTGGGGGGGGGGCTGAGGCAGATGGACATCTAAAGTGTGGGCGAGACATCACAGAAAGTATGGCACAGTACATTCAAGGTTGCCTGCACCAGAGTCTCACAGAACAGACAACAAGAGAGAAGAACACTGTGACATGGTTAAAGTCAATACCAATCGTGGGCTGCTAGCAATTCCCATCTTTTATTTACTTAATTTCCTCTCAGATTTTACTTCCTGTACTTAAGAAAGTAAATAAGTACCAAGAATTTCACTTACAAAATAATAAACAGAGAGCCTGGAGACACAGTTCAGAGATAAGGGCACAGGCTTTTCTTCCAGAAGACCTGGGTTTAATTCTCGAGCACCCACATGGTGGCTCATACGTGTCTTTAACTACAGCTGCAGAGGACACAAGACATATGTGTGGTGCAAAAATATAAATTCATGAAAAGCACTCATACACATAAAATAAAAATAAATAATTAAAAAATAACAAGTGGGTTAATTTGGTAACTATGGCTCATGTGTTCAAGGCTTTGTTGTCAGACAGGGGCACTATTGAGGTATGGTAATACTCTAGGATGAGGCAGCTAGTTAGAGAAACGTAAGTCACCAAAGTTATGCCCTTGAAGGAGATATTGAGGGGACCCTAGTCCCTTCCTTTCTCTTTCCAGAGAACTGCTCTATTGCTCTGATGTATTTCCTTACCTCCATTCTAAAAGCACAGGAGCACAGGATCAGAAGCATGATCAAAGGCATATAACCAGTATGTGTCAATGGTCTATCTCAGTCCTGAGAAGTTTTACTCCAAAGTTCAGGCTCTTGGCCAATTTCTCTCTTTTCCTATGTTTATGATTAATTAATTGTTACAAAGTCAAGGGACAGTAAATTAATTTTAATATTATGATACACAATTCTTATTAAACTTTATTAGCATAGATGTCCCTTTCTGACCAATTCTCAGATTACTTTTGGCCCACACCCTTGAGTAGACATATAAAGCACTGCGACAGTGATGGATCTGGTTGAGATGTGATTCTGTGGAATTCTAGACCTAATGTCATTTCCAAGGTCCTAAGCCACTGCTTGGTCCCTCTGGCTTTGATCTCTAGAGATCTTTGACAGTTAATTGATTTTCTCCAAGCAGGACTACAGCTACTGATCAACATAAAGTCATTGTCAAGAAGGGCTGAGAATAGACAAAGACTGACATTTTTTTTACAGTAATTTTCTTATTGGTTTGATGATATTTTCCACCAGGCAAAAACCATTAAGAGAGAGAAATAAAATAGCAATAAGTAAAAATAAAGAGCAAGAGATTTTGTTCATAGATGAAGTCATTTAGAACAAACCCTAAATACATTATCTGTTAGAGGCAAATGAAAGCACCAGCTGGTCTCTATGATTGAGGGACCCACTCCTCACACAGCCCAAACGACCAAGTGGTCGGTGCTCTTTGGACTCTCACATGGAAATGCTCTCAAATAATCCTTCGGTCATTAGCAGTGTCATGAAAAGTTTTAAAGCAATGAAAACAGAGCCGCCAAGTAACCCCTTGAGACATTGTACATGGAACTTAACGCATGCACATGGAAATACGCAAGTCAAAGGAGACAGTCAGGATTGCTTTCACAAAAGGAGCGTCCGCGCAAATCTGCTTCTGCTCCGGTTTAGAGAATCTCAGAATGAGTATCAAGAAGCAGTAACAGTTCCCCATGGAAACGGAGACTGAACAGTGGAGCACAGTGTAAGAATGAGATGTGTAAGGATGTTTAAGTTGGAGAGACTGCACCGTACTAATCTCTGCAGAGCAACTGCTGCCTTTGGTAAATTGTTCAGGAAGGAGATAGCATTTGTTTGCCAATCAAAACATATAGACAGAAAAATTTACATTAATACTGTGTTCCAACAATTAATATTGAATTTATAAGAAAAGAGAGGGAGGGCTTAAACATTTTTCAACATGTTCCCTAAGTTTCTTCTCCCTCAAGAAGTATTCTCAAGGTGTGTTTAGTCCTTTTCATGTTCAGTATACAAATAAATAGCAAGCTGTGTGTAAACACATTTTACATACTTTTATACTAACATATCATGTACATGAAGTAGAACATTTTTTCACTGTATAACTTATTACATGTAATAAATTAACATCAGTATGTATAAGGATCGCCATGTGGGTCAAGATATAGAAAAACCAATTAATGCCTCTTACAAGGATAACCATTAATCTTTCAAATATTCATTGTCTGTGTTTGAACTTCATAGAAAAGGAACATAAAATTGATACATATTAACACCTGGATTCTTTCACTTCACATATATAGTCACATATGTAGATAGTACACGTGTGTCTTGCAATGACTATATATATATATGCATTATATGTAATTTCCAGTGGAAACATATATGGAATTCATAAGAAGAAGATGTAGATGCTGCTTTTAATAATTACATTCAGATATTTCCCCAAAAGAATGGTTTATCGGTTGTGCTGTCATCACACTTTAGGAAGATGTCAATTATTCTATACTCTACAAATACTTAGAATTATCAGCCTTTTGAAGGTTTTATGTGCTGAGGCACATGATAATAGGACTCCATTTACTATTTAATATGTATTTTTCTGAACCCCCCCAAAAAAAAAACCAAAAAAAGAAAACAAAAAAAAAGAAGGAAGGAAAAACCACTACTTATAACCCAGAACTTAGACAGGTATCAGGATGAGCAAGTCCCAGAAATACCCACAAAGGAGATGGGCAACTTTATTATTATCAGAGAACCTAGAAATATTGGAGCATACAGAAAGAAGTCTAGACTAGACTAGTATAATGGAGATAAGCCACAGTAATAGAGTAAAACCCTAGTGAGTGAAAAATCAATGTTGAATAAAAACTATCAAGGTGCTATTTTGTTATTCACTTCCAAAATCCACTTTAAAATCTTGGATTGTTGGAGGACTATCACTATGACGGCCATACACCCCTCCCCCTTCCCTCTCCCCTCCCCCATCTCCCTCTCTTTCCTTCCCTCTCTCATAAAGAGACTTCATGGTTTCAACATGCAGAATATGGTGAGGTCAGCATTCCCTCCTTGCACAATCTAAATTCTAACTGCTAGATGGAATGTTTCAGATAACTCTAAACATAACAGGCTCAACCAGATTTACAATCCAGGTCCTGCAGCTGGGAAAAATTTCAATTTAAATAAGCCATGTGGAGTACCCCAGTAAACAAATAAAAAAACATGGTTATAGCAACTGGAACTAAAATTGTTGTAGTAGAATATTATACATCTGCATTTAGCCAACAGATATATGGAAGAAAAAAATGAGGGTGTTTTGTTTACATCAATGAAATTATTTAAATTTTAAGTGATACCTTCAAAAGTGAATAGATTTTAAAGTATTTTGCCAGTACATATTAATTATATATATATGTATATATTTATGTGTGTGTGTGTGTGTGTGTGTGTGTGTGTTGATCATATTCATTCTTCCTTTACCTCTTCTGTCCCATTTCCACTCCTGAAAACTGAATGGGGGATTTTCATGCACAGTTTCTCAATCATGAAACTTCACTTTAAATGACCTAGACAAGACTAGGAAACAAATATCACAGCACTCTGTGATGAACAGACCGGCAGCTTAGCACGGAGAGTAATTTTGGAGTGGACTACACAACAGAAGTGAAACAAGTCCTATCTAAATTGCTTTCAAGAAAAAGATATACGAATACCCGTGGGCTCTCGGTATAACACAAAACACACAGTAATGTTAATCTGTATCAGTCATAAGGATTCTAAGATGAGAGATGAGAGCAAGCACATATTTTAGATTGGCATTTTGTGCAAACGCTGAGCATGTGAACTCAAGCAAGCAGAAGCTCATATGAACAGATACTCATGAGAAAAGAGGTCAAATGGTAGAGACATTAATTTTTTCCTTTCTTCCAAATGATATAATGGAAATTGGTAATAGAGGGCATACACTCTCTTTCCTCGGATGTTGTGTAAGTTTTCTTTGCTGTGTATGATTGTCCACTTTTGGATTAGCCATTTGTTGTTTGAATGGGGTATGCACAGATTGCTCAGCTTTGGAAAAACTCAACTAAGTTTTTTTTTTTAATCCTCTTTCAGAAAATAAAAACATCCATGGTAGATAAGAGGTCTCTTAGATAATGTCCACAGTATGGAAAATAAAGGGAACTGTCATTGCTAAATAAACACGTCTCATTGATTTGTTCTTTCTTTCCATTAATTGTTACTTAGCATTATCTATATTCTAATAATTGGTGACAGATTCTTTAAAGATATAATCGAATTCAAATAGGGTACTTTGGACGGCTCAAAATCCAGTGTGAATGGTGTTCACATTGTGTGTGGGAACAAAGAGAAGGCTGTCACCTGTCACCTAACAGGGAAGACTCAGAAGAAACAAACACTCCTGGTATCATGATCATATAATTTTAATCTCTTCAATTGTGAGGAAATACATCTGACTTTTAAGTTACCTAGACCATGGTGCTTGTTACACAGCCTTTGCAAATGAGTACGTTGTGTCTAGTATTCCATGGTTTTCCTAACGTTTCCCCAATTACAAACTAGTTGCTTGTAAAGCTTAAGGTAAAACAGAATTATAGGGATATATTTTAAGTGCATGTTTCTGAGACTGAGTTTTGTGTGCAGGAGTCTGCACCCCTGGTTACATATTTTAGGTTGATGAGGACAAAACTGTTTAAGAGATTGATCCATAACAGCAAAATTTTTTGTTTGTTTGTTTATACAATTCTTGGAAAGAACACCCAAAGTGCTCTTTAAAATCAAGACTAAGTTAAAGAGTTCTGTCCCCAAACCTTGCAATTTCTTTTCTTCTATACCTAGTTGTATCGGCCTTAAAACTTAAAATTATGCTGTAAGTTATGAGATTATGCAAGATACAATTAGCAGGACCACTCCCTTGCCATCTCTAGTAAAACAGGTTCTTAAACTCTTCTGAGTATCCCAAATAGTGGCTCTTGCCTCACAAAACTACTACAGAGATTAAATGAACTATTACATATGGAGAGGGATAGAACCATTGAATGTAAATATCTAACTTTTACCTGAAGTTGTGTACATTAAAATGATATGCTCCTTATTTTCTATAGCATTAATTCTAGTAGACAAAGTCTGGCCAGAATGATTTAATATTTTTTATATAACCTCCCAGTTCATCTTCATAAAACAAGGTTTTATCTCATTCTTACAAGTCATACAAGCTATTTTAATATGGGGAATTTGACATGGGAAATTTGTAAACCAGGTTTGTGTAACTAAGAAAGCAGAACAAAGGAACATTAAGGTAGGCAATAACTATAGAAGTCAATAACATCTCCTGAGCTGAGGAAATACAAAGGGCTGTCTTAAGTTTCTGAACCCTCAGAAGTTCAGAGGAAGGCACCTAAGACCTACAACTGAAATCTACTTAGGAACAAAATAACAGGTGTTGACATATTCCAGAAGGCTATATGGAGGTTCCAACCTACTTGGGACTCAATTAAAGGATGGCTATCATTGAGAATTTAGGGTTTCACATGAATCTTGATAAAACTTGGAGAAATAAATTTGGCATTTCATTATAGCTACCCAAGTAGATTAGACAATTAGTGTGGCCCACTGTCCACTGTGAGTGAGCACCATCTAATCAGCTGATGACCTGACAAGAACAATGACTCACCTTCTCCAAGAAGAAATTCTGCCAAGACTCAACCTGTGCTTCTTCTCTTTTCTCATAGCTAGACATTCTATTGTCATCAGCTCTTGAACATACCAAGCCTTTTCAATCTCATATACACATTCCAGACAAACTAAAACAATCATCTCTACATGATTATACATCTTCTGGAGTCAGTTTCTCTAGAGAACCTTGAATGATACACACCTGCCTAACACTGACCTTAGGATTTCAGAGGGAAACTGGGAGTGAAGAGTTCAGGTCTCCGTGAAAGAGACAGTGGATGGCTACCCACAGTACTTTGTAGGCTTGAGGAATGGGCACTGTGCAGCTGGGGCTGAAATCTCTAGGATCAGATGCTGCACATGTGTTCCTGACAGCTCTGTGTAGTCACATTCAGGCTGACTCAGGAAATGTGTGAAAGAGAATGAGGTGTAAACAAGCTGCTGTTGCTTGAGTGATCAGGATGACTCTGACAGGAGAATCCTTCCAGCTTGATGACTCAGTGAGCAGTAACATGGGTTACAGGAGCATGGACTGCTCACAGGGATCCACCTCCTTGACAACTAGTCAATAGCTATCCCCTGCATAAATTCCACCTCTGTTTCATGTAAGCGCAAGAATGGGCAGGGTCACATGAGGATCTCGTGCAGGTCTTTTAAGAGTCACACGAGCTTCTTGGCCCTCCTATTCCCTTTCATGAGGGAATATTAGTAGGCCAGATTTTTGCAAGATTCTCCAATGAATCTTCACAACTGTTCTGCTTTAGGATAACAACACCATTGTCCCACTCACAGGAAACACCTACACTGTAGACTAGATGTGATATATCATACATCCTAAGAAGCAATGTGTGTGCACTTGAACTGCCAATCTAACAGTTTTGTTCTGAATAACAAGTCATAACTATCATTTATACGTGTGGAATAACTCTGTCTCCCTACAAATAGGTACAAAATCTAGACTGCCTACTGTCCATCTCTCGTGACAGAAGCTCATATGTCACTAGTGATGTTCATTATGTTTCCGTTATAGTTACAATCACACCAAAATACTTTGTAATTTAAACATGTATCTCTCAGTTAAATAACAATATCAAGATGTAAGCAATAAGGAAGCCATGAAGCAGAAACTTACAAACACACATCCATACATATATCTCCACACCTAAATGCACACTGGACATATGTATAGCTAGTTGTCATGGTGTCTTGTCTTCTCCAAAAAAAAAAAAAATCGCAGATGCTTTTTGTTATCAGTTGCTTGTGGGTAATCTATATCTTCATTCGTAATCTTAATCCTCAGTGCATAATACATAGTTGGATTAGAGTCACAAAAACCAGTCCATTAAACTTTGTCATCCCACTCATCGCAGAGTCTGGATTCTTTGATACACTGCCCTAATTTTGCAATTGTGTCATGGCCTACTTCACTTCTGCAAGTAAGATCAGTCGTCCCAGCAAGTGCAGTGACATGTGTTTTCAGCTTCTGGAAAAGCACAAAATTACCAGACGGCTGTCTCAATAGTTGTTCTTGCATCCCATGGTGAAATTATTTTGCTCTCAGAAAGTAAGAAATTCCAATCAGTGGAATCTAGATGGTTGGAAATAGATGTAAAAATTTCTACAAGAGGGCTACTCAGTCAACAATGTGATTCCTTCTTTTTCTCCCCACTCCCCAGATTCATCCAGTCTGACTGTGGGAAGAAATGACACGATATCCTAATCACTGCTTATTATTAGAAACATTCTATTCATGGAACAAAATAAATGTCACCCTTAGAGAAGATAGTCACTAATCTGCATGGTAATTAAATTTCAGTAGAAAATCCCATCATCCTACCAGGCCATCTGCTTTAAATGATGACTGAATGGATACAATTGATAATTCTATGAGTTGAGTCTATTGGCACACTTCATTGGAGTGAAATGAATACTTGACTCTGGGAAATGTGGTGTGAAAGAAAATGATGGTTTAGCATCACCACAGATTGGTAGTAGAGGTTTTTGAAGCATGAAGTGCAAATGAGTATCCATAATATAGTCTACGGATTCCAGTGAGAACAATTATTTTCTCTTTAGTGTAAGGTTTCCAGTGATGTGACTGAATGGTACCAATTGATAAAGGTTCCATTCCTGAACTTTGTGTTCATTTCAGTTAATGAAGGGATTAGGCATCCATGGTGGTGATAGCCAGATCAGCCATGGTGAGCAAAATTTCACGCTATGAAGCCCAAATCCTAGCTTTGATTCATGCCACCAGAGTCTCTTTGTCCCTTTTGAGGTTAGTAAAGATACCCAGATGAATTGTCAAAAAGAAAGATCGATGTATTCCTTTAACCTAGAAGATATATCTAAAGTGAGAACAGAAAGTAGATGGTTTTCTTATCTCTTGTCTGACTAGATACTGGTAAATCAAGCTAGTGGTATTCGCAAGTGGGTGGAGCCTGCACATCTGCATGCACACTTAGTGTGCTCATGACTAAGGATGATGGAGAGTGAAACAACCTCTGAGGCATAGCCCTCCGAAAGACCACACAACTATAAACAGAGATGCCGGTAGTATAACCAGCCCCACTGTTTCCAATGCTCCTGTAAACCTCACTTGTCTGAGTCCCATTCTGGCGATAGCTGCAGGTCTAGTACAGGAGGGCAGGCTGTGGCCTTTGTCCTTGATGTCTCTGCTTCATTTATCCCATTTTTTGTTACTATTGAAAACATTCATGTTTATAGTAGAATTTATGATCCGAATGTCTCTAATTGTACCATGCACTCTTGTGTGTTAACTTACTGGGGTAAAAAGCCAGACAGACATCCACAGAACCCGTTTTTATGTTTATTTCTTTACTGGAAGTCTCTGTAGATAGTTTTTATCTATCTGCCTTGCTCCCTTCCTTTCTTCCTTGTCTACCCATCTTTTCCCATATCCCTTACCATCAAGCCATTCTGCGTGCTACTACTGATAATTTGATGATGACAATATATATCACACATAAACAATATACACACTATATGCTAACACCAACTATGGTCTCATTTTATTTCAAATTATATTGCCTAGGACTGAAATATAGATAGATATAAATATAGACATGCATATACACATTCGTGTAAGTGTATATACGACTTAAAGTATTTTGTACAAGATAAAATAGCCAACAACATAGATGACTCCAAGTTTTTTTTTTCATTCAGTTGAATAATGGCTTCTATCACCAGTTTTCAGGGAGATAGCTCGTCGGCACTGTACTACAGGAATGCAGCTGTCCGCTTCCAGTTGATGTCAGTGTAGCACACTGGACCATCATTCCTGAGCAACTTCCTATGGTGTCATATATCTGAAGAGAGAATTCAGTATAGAAGAAAAAGGCTTTGAAGAATGCTATGAACTGAAATTTGTGTTCCCCTGGACTTCTCAGCTGATCTCCTACCCCTTAATGTGGTAGTATTAGAGAAATAATTAGATCAGGACAGTAGACTCCTAATGAATGGGATTATCACTGACTCAGAGAACATGACATGGTTTGTCTTACCACTCTGCCCTTCAACATGAGAGGATACAGTTAGAAGATAGCCATCTGCAAGGGAGCATGAGGAGGGTCTCCCCAGACATCAGATTTGTTGGTTCCTTAATCCTGGGCACCCCAGCCTCTAAAACAGTGAGAAATTAATGTCTGTTGCTTAATTTACCCACTCTGTGGAATTCAGTTATAGACACTAGAGTCAAGACAAAGAGTCACCTGTGTACATAAATTGTGATTTCTGTTTTATGTATTTATAAATGTCTCTAAATGTACTCAGAGAAAAGAGGAAAAATACCTCCTTATATATAAACACGGCTGGCTCTGCCTGTTAGGTGGAAATATATTTAGTAGTCTACACATACATGTGTGCTCCATGTCTGTTCCCTTGACCAGATTTTTAAGGCCTTGTAGGAAACACATAGGTGCAACATCAAAGGTTCGAAGATGTGCTTTGTTTGTAGAGGACAGGCATTCTATACTTGTTTCCTGGACTCCTTCTAGTGCTATGAAATATTTGTGTATACTATTTAATAAAACCTGAAACAAATCTGTACTTTATATTAAAAAGCATTGTAAAAGTAACAAGTTTAAAATGAAGTGTGGCATACATGGGTGATCTCGTAAAGAAAATTCCCTCACATTAACAACAGTAGTGAGAACAGGAAACCATCCCAGTGTTGTGAGAGGAGTAACCTGGGGCGAATATAAAGTTTGTGACATAGACAATTAACATTTGCTTTTATAGTTGATTCTATTTATCTTGCCAAATATTATACTAGGAACTTTGAGGAGTCATCATGGTGCAGCATACGATGATTTCGCCTTTGGAATTTCTATGCTAAATCAAGACAAGACAGATTGTAATTTAAAACATACCTTATTTAAATTCAGATGCCTCGTAGTTTAATCTTACTCTCTAGAGTAGCTGTGTAACCCTGAGAAGGAAAATTGACATCTCTAGTTGTTACTTAATTTAAAATAGAAATTATCTCTGGTGGTGCAAATTTATAATCTCACCTTCCTAAGGTGGGAAGTTCCGTTTAGGTCAAGAGTAAATATAAGACAGACTGAATAATTGGGTGGAAACAGTCTCAAAAATACAAGAAAAGAGCAAAAGAAAAAGACTGGGAATAATGCTCAGGGATAAAGTGCTTACCCAGTGAGACCCTACACTCAGTCACACAGGAGTAAATCTCTAGTACCACAAGGGAAAAAAAGTGGGAGCAGTGTGAACAATTTCAAAGGATTTTGAACAATTTCAGTGAACTGTATGAAGTTCAGCTCCAACCGCCCCCCCCACCCCCCCCACACACACAGAGTATCCTTTAAGGGGTAAAAGAAAAGAAAACTTGGTCTTAGATGTGCCATGGTGAGAAGCTTTATGAAGCTCTAGAACTGGTCTAGGCGCTGAATTTTGGTGAATAAAGAGATAAAAAGGATAACCCAAGAAACTAAGAGAGCAAGTGCTGAAGGCGTGATAAATGTGCAGATGCAGCTACAGTTGGGAAACACGGCTATTCTGATTAGAAAGAGTGGTACACGTTAAACGCCACTAAATGATGCCGTTTTAAATCCTAGTTAACCCTTCCGACTTCTCAAGTCTGGTCCTCTCACATACTGTTTTGGGGGTCTCCCTCAGTGCATACAAAGCATTACTGTACCATCCTAAATTCTGCCCCATAGACTGCTGCTCTCCATTCCCCACTGTGCCGGCAGAGACACTTGCTGCTTTTCTGGTTTGTCTCTCGAGAACAAAGATGTAAGTATGTTGGTTTCCTCGTTTGTGAAAGCAAAGATTGCACTACCCATGACATGAAGTTGCGACAATATTTAAAGGATTCATGATTTATGTAAGTGCTTAAAATGGCTTTTGGTACATAGTACATGCTGTAATATATTTCTAAATTGCTGCTCAAGCCGATGGTTTAATTTCCAAAACCGTGAACTAGTATTCAGAGATGCTTCATTGACATACAGTGTCTACAAAGGTAAGCAAACTCCTCTGTTTTGTGTTCAAAGTCCAATGAACAAT
>CABHPH010152573.1:0-54795 GCA_902168325.1 Peromyscus nudipes | reverse complement strand
AAGGTAAGCAAACTCCTCTGTTTTGTGTTCAAAGTCCAATGAACAATTTATTGTGAAGTGGGAATGGGTCAACTTGACACACCTCGATAAAAATGGCTGCATTTGGGCTTATAAGTAATAAAATAGTAACATGCTTCTTTTCTATCGCTTTATATTTCCTTCTTCAAATAGCACAGTTTTATTTTCTGAAGTGTCTGAAATTATAGGTTCTACATGCTTATTTCCCCGGACAAACATCCCAGTCCCCCAGGGATTACTCGGAAATCTTTCGACAAGCCGGGCGGTGGTGGCACACACCTTTAATCCCAGCACTTGGGAGGCAGAGGCAGGTGGATCTGTGAGTTCGAGGCCAGCCTGGTCTACAAAGTGAGTTCCAGGAAAGGCGCAAAACTACACAGAGAAACCCTGTCTCGGGGAAGAAAAAAAAAAAAAAAGACAAGTACACTCTAAACAGTGAAGCAAAGAAATTAGCCATGGGCTTCATTGTGGCTCTACTTCACATGCAGTTTTCTTGATAAGGAAGCAGAGATGCTCTGACTCACTGCAGCTTCTGTGAATACTTCCCTCAGCACGATAAGGAGAATTGTCCTGGAAGCCTCTTCAGTGGCTGATTGACTTTGTGTTGCATGCATTGACAAGCCGGAGCTCTGAGAACTGTAGAGGATGAAAGAGGCGAACTATTCCGAGGGGATGGAGAACTAAATGTTAGTGTTTGAAGACACTGTGATGTTTCTTTCCCAATTTGAATATGTTTCTGTTTAATTTTCTTTGATAATACCACTCCTCTGTGTAATGCGAAGTGATGGTGGAATATACCGTGATGGGAAAACTTAATACTCCAAATGGTGTTACAAGTAAGATCCTTGTTTTCTTCATTTTTTCCTTTGCATAAAGATTTACTAGAAGCAATCCATTCTCTCTTAGATATTGTGCTATGTCTTTAATCAAAGTTTCTGCTTTATACCATGTATACAAAAACAACACAACAGACTCAGCAGGTTGTATTTATATGTTTGTTCATATATATACATACATATATGTATGTAACACTAATAAAAAATGAAGTTGTTAATTTGAAAGTGAGGGAAGGCATGAGTGGGATTAGACAATACCTGGGACATACTGGAGGGAGGGTAGGGAAGGGGGAAATTGGCATTATTCTATTTTAGTAAAATATTCTGCATTGTGATGAGTTGAAATAATTTTCTTTAAATTTAGCATTTCTCCTCTCTTCCTTATTAATTACTTTATGTTTTATTCCATTAGCAATTTCCTAATTTCTTTAAGTGAAAAACTATATTATTGGAAAAAAATCTTTCTTATATTCCCATCTCTTCAGCATTTTCATCTCAGACATCAACTTATGGAACATTATTATTATTATTATTATTATTATTATTATTATTTTATATTCATTTAAATATCACATAGCAGTATCTTTGTAAGCAATTGAAAACAACATTAGTGAACTAAAATAATTGTAAGGAATGTGTTTAATAATATGACATAGCTCACAGAGTCAAACGAAACATTTAATTGCTCAATCTCCACCAGATCAGGGGCCAGGAAATTTCTTTTGATATTGTCCACCACAATAAAACCAGGATCAGCCATTTGATTCCTACTCTTGTTATTTCTCTCAAAACTTCAAATTCTAGGCAAAATGAATCACATTGGATGAGCTAGCTTTAGCTACCTACATCTCAGTGAGAACATAGCAGAGTACCTGTCTATTATAATAGTTTTCCAACAGGTAATTAAGGTTCTGTTACTTGAAGAAAGAAAATTGGAGTTTGGATAAACAAAATCCCTAGAAAATCATTCAAGGACACAATGGCCCTTGTGTCTCTTGAGTATGCATCATGTTCATGATGTCTCTGTCCTTGGGCTTGCTCTAGACCCTTCCTTGCAATGTAAATATATGATTAAGGGTTATTATAGTCATGGCTTGTAGAACATTAGGTTGGACATATCATAATTCACACATTGCCATCAGCACAGAATGACTACCTAATAATATTTCAGGATTATGCACTGTTTCCTGACTGAGTGCAGTACACAAAAAAAAGGACAAGACTAGTTACAACGAGAGGGTCAGTAGACAGTCTTGCTGTATTCTTTGCAAAAAACAAACCAACAAACAAAAAAACCTACCTCCTCTGATAAAATAAACTTTCTGGAGATACTCCACGTCCAGTGATTGAGTGAGCAAGGTAATAGGATAAAGGTCGAGGTGTTTCAGCCATTTGCAGAGTGATTCTGCCAGGCTCACCCGAGAGCTCCCACCCCGGCTCGTCAAAACTGGCCGGATCTACAGTACATTGCAAGTGTCCCTCTACTCACTCCCACCGCTACTTTCTTTGCCAGTACTGATTTCCAAAAACCACCTTAAATCTCTTAATCTTCTTCGGACCTACTCCAGAAAATCCTGCATGCAATTCTTGGAAACTGAGGCAACAATAGTGTGTAATTTGATCAAAATCACACTCACGTCAGGCAAATATTCCATTGGAAACACATGTCCTTTGACAGGAAATCTAGAGCTGTTTCTATTTTACACACCACCTCGTGTATTTACAGACAGCATGACAGGTTAGCTGATTCAAGTCTTGCAAGATTAATATGATTTGATGTGTTTGGTATAGCTGCCAGGTAAAAATACACATCTTTGTGAATTTGCTACTGACATCCACAGACCTAACCATTCCAAGTATAAGTTTTTGATTCATCTTTCCATTTTCAGGGGCCAATGTATTTTTGTATAGTCCTATGGGTACTGCTGTAATGCAAAATGGTATTTTCATACACACATGAGCAGCATCAACAAGAACTGAGTGCCAGGTGTATAGGATGTTCTTAAAAACCCTATCCTATCTTCTATTCCCCGTTCTCTCAAGAAAGTAATCTGACATTTGTTATCTATATATTTATAGAAATATAATTTTCCTTAATTTTCTCTGGACTCTTGGTTGGAGTTCAGAGTCAGTCCCTTTCCATGTGGAAGTCTTTGTCATGAAGCCTCAGGGATTATTTAGGTTTCTAATTGGAGTTCATTGAAATAGATACAACTGGGAAAAAAATAAGGACTAAAGACTCCTGCTGTCTTTTGAAATGAGATTTATTTTATAATAAGCCTACTATCTATGCGATAGGATTTTCAACCTGGTCGGGGTTTAGTAAGGTGAATATGTGCAAGTGAGATAATTTTCAAATGATTTTGAAGCCCCCCAGTCATAATATTTATAAGTTAGTTTGTTAATAGTTAAAGTAGGAAAAAAAACCCTAAACCTTTTGAATTGGTGACCTCAGTTTCAGCAATACTGCAATTACAGATTTTCAACAGTTGAATATTTCATTAGCTCCTAAACTAGTTTATTATTAGCAACTCATTATTTTGCATAGGAATTCAACTGAAAATTATATTTCCTTGAGGATTCCTAACTCATTTATTGGGTAATCTTGACACTTTAAAGGATAAAATTATTGTAAAGAAAAAGAGATATCATCCTAGGCATATAACAGAAAGATGTTGGCAATCCTCTGCTTTTAAGTGAGTTGAATGAACAAACCTTTATCTAGAAAATATGGAATTGCCATGGAGTCTAGCTTTGGAGAGGAGCCTGGGGTGAATCACCTTTCTAGAGTTGAATCAAATCTATACTCTATAGTTTCCCTACTCCTTAGGTTGTTGTATGGGAACTATGAAACTCAGTTTATTCTTAATTTCTAGTACATCCAGCAAAAATAAAAAGAACCTAGATTCCAGATAGTGTTGAAATGATGCATCATTCATACTAAAGCATGCATTTTAAAGTTGATATGCTGCAAAAATACATGAAAAATGAATGTGACCATTTATTCACCCATTAAAATTCAATGAATATATTTTTGGCATCACTGTGGACATATAGAATATCATTTAGGAAAAGGAAAATCTGATAACAATGCTCTGTATTTTTTTCATTACCCCAAAGTACATTTATGTATTTATTATGTTGAGGGACATTACCTTAAAGGGGTTTGATGGACTGAGTTTTTAATGTCTTGTATATTATAAAAAACTATATTATTTTTCCTTATTGAATCTTTAATTCATTTATTTTTGTTTTGTTTTTATTGAGGCAGGGTTTTGTTAAATGGCCTGTGTGGTTACAAACTTTTTATCTTCTTCCTTCAATCCTTTTGTGTGTTGACACAGATGCCCATTGATCATATCATAGCTTTCTCTTCTCCTGCTCCTGCTCCTCCTTCTCCTTCTTTTCTCCTTCTTCTCCTCCTCTTCCTCCTCCTTTTTTTGAAGACAGGGTTTCTCTGTGTTACAGTCCTAGCTGTCCTGGAACTAACTCTATAGACCAGGCTGGCCTCGAACTCACAGAGATCTGCCTGCCTTTGCCTCCCGAGTGCTGAGATTGAAGGTGTGCACCACCACTGTACAGCTTCTTAATGGACCTTTGAATTGCACCCTATCTTTCCAAATTTTACCCTATACCCTCATACCCCTAACCCTGGTTTATTTTCCATACTTTTCTTGTTTTTAATGAACTTTATATCGTCACCCATTTTTTTGCCTTGTCTAATGCTCAACCTATAGGCTTGATTTAATGATAATATCAATTAATTTAAAACAAGAGCCCTAATTCTCAAAAATTGTAAAATAGTGGCTATTATGGGTGGGGTTCATGTTATCAGTCAAATGCAAAAAAGGAAATATGTAGAATAAATGAATTTGGATGCCTAATTTCCAACATGAACACAACCAGTAATAAAATTATAGTGGAGATTTCATTACATAAGTAGACTTTTAGCTACCCTTGCCATGAGAAATAAACTACATGAGATTTAGATATGATCATCAGCTTCATCACAACAGCCATCTCACTGTCTATATGCATTCCATAATATTGTTATATACTCCAAATATATACACTAAAGTTGATATATTTAAATAGTACAGCAACCTCTAAGGGAGTTTCTGGACTTCTTTAATCCAGGACGTCATGTTTATTTCCCAATTTTTAATGAAATTTAGGTTGTCTGAAAGCCTACTTAAGAAAACCTCCCATTGGTTTCGAGAAAAGATCATGTCTTCATTTATTTTATGTTCAACAAAGTCTCCGGACTGTGCTAAGCACAACTGAACTATCAGTGGTGATTAATCTAGTTTTCAGTAATTCTAAATAGTCCTCATGAAACTATGGTTTTAATAGTACAGAGACATCTCAACTACCCTTAGCAATTAGAAAATGATTCAGTTTTCTATGATGTATTTTTCATGGAATGGACTTGTGTTGCTTATAAAATGCCTCTTAAATATTGCTGCACTGTTCTGTTGACATGTTGCCTTGATGACCATAAGAAAATACACGTCTATTTCTAAATACATGCTACATAATTACAGCATTTGTTAAATGGAGGCAGCCTTTTCCTTCCATACAAGCTTATGGAACATGAATAAAAATAGTGCATTTAATAAGTAGTAACTGTAGAGAGCCAAAGAAGCCCTGAGTGAGTGAAGTTTCATATTATTGACAAACACCAGGACCTTCTTGAGCCCATGGAAAATTGGCAAAGCCATTCCTCATATGGGCCAGGACATTGAGGGTTGGCAAAGCTTTCCTGGGGGGTCTAAATGAGTGTGCATAAAGGTTAGCAACTGCAGCTTTCTGCTACACCTTAGACTGCTCTTAAAGAGTCCTCCAACCAAAATACCTGAGGTTCTAGGTTGCTGATGGTAGTAGGTGCCCTTCACCAGAGTGAGTACACCCCCAACTGACTTCAGCTTTTCTGTATATGTGTCTGGATGTCTGTCCTTTTTCATTCCCTCACCATCCCTTTTCAGGTTTCCAGGACCCCAGACACACAGGGCATGGCAAGTAACTATTTGCATTTTATTTTTTGGACACTAAGCAAGTGTTCAATCTTAGAGTTCCTTAGAAATCTAAAATAACAACTGTGTGGCAGCTTAAGTCACTAAATTTGTAGCATTTTGTAGTAGACAGAAGGTATTGTTAGTGACTTACTGTCCAGAAGCCACCTGCATTTTACAAAGTTTAGTTTCACCTCATATCATATCACCTGAGTTGCCTTTAGTTCTTAACTATTTATAGTTTTCAGTTTCAGAGCTCCGACTAAAACTCTTGTGGAGTTATTGCTTCTTAAGAGGGCCATACAGTTTAACATTTCTATTTCTATTGTCTGCTTCCAAGATTCTGAAGTCTGATATAAAATTCTACAGTGTGAATCGTTCTGTTTCCAGCTCACCACCACCCCTCCATCCTGACAACTTTGCCTTCTTGCCATCCTAATTATTAGTTCCTTACCATGTTGGGTCTTCCAATAAAGTATATTACAAACCACTGGGCAGTGGTGGCCCATGCCTTTAATCCCAGCACTCGGAAGGGAAGGCAGAAGCAGGTGGATCTCTGTGAGTTCAAGGCAATACTGGTCTACAGAGCTAGGTCTGGGACACAAAGAAACCCTGGCTCAAAAAACCAAAACCCAAACAAAACATTATAAACCTAGATGATTGATCCCACTGTACCACATAGTAGAAGGAGTGAAATGATTCCCATACTGCACCCACCAATACACACAAATACACATGCACACCATAAAAATTAAAATATAACAATTAAAAAGTAAGACCCAGATGGCAATAAAGGCATAAATATATCTTTACACACATATATAAGACACAAATAAATACAATGTCATTTTAAACTAAACAATCAATGTCCTAGTCTGATGCTACGTAATGCACTTCATGTTTTAATGGTTCATAACAATGCAACTGTCAGATGAGATAGTATCAGTTACACTTCTATCATCATGAGATACAAATTCCTAAACGTCAAACTAAGTTTAGACGTGTAATATATGACAAAAGCCATGCATTTTAACCAGGAAGTTCAGTCTTTTAAGAATTTACTGTCTTCTATTTTAAGACTTTGTAATGCCAAATTTGATTCTTCACAAATATAAACCCTATGATTAAGGAAACAACAGAGTTTAGTGATAAGGATTATGTAACTAGTTGACAAGTATTTCAGTGGAGATGATATGTGCAAAGGAATTTGCAGCTTGTCTGAGTAGAGCCTTCTCAGGAAAAGAGCTATGGGAATGGGGCATTAATGTTTCTTGTGGTGGTTACAAGCGTGTGTAGAAGAGAAAGACCTGGAACAAACGAATAGACAAAAACAAAAACAAAAACTGTTAGGAAGGTTTAAATACAACACTGCAGAGATTTCATAACACAGAGTAGCAGCATAAAACAGGAATAAATGAGGTGAAATATCTGCACTGTAGGGAGCAGTCTATAGCTACTCAGAAATATCCCAGTGACCCACACAAGCATATGGAGTGATGAATGCTTTTAGGGGCAATTATTACAGCGTGTTGAAGAAGGAAAATTATGGAAGTCAGAAACAATAAATCTTGAGGATGAGGAAGGGCAGGACAGACTTTCATCTGGGATCAACCTAACACACTCAAGTGTACCTTAACATACATTCTCCTGATGGCTCTACAGTGTCCAAACGTGTAGACTGTAGCAAGGTAAATAAACACACATATAAAAGCAGACAAAAGCATCATGTCTCTCTCTTTGATGGTGCTCTGAAACAGGATGTAGATTCCAGGAGGGGTAACATTAGATAGAATGAAGATAGTTATTCACAGAGGAGACAAAATTTTAAAAGAAGAGGAGTGAAAGGGATTATTAGGTCTGCAAGTAGTCTATTCTATTCACACTTGCCTTAATCATACCTATAATTTTTTCCTTAATGTTATTAATGACTGTGGCTCTTAATCTGTCACCTTTAAAATAACCTGTATCCTGCTTGAATGCTTAATAAATAGATGCGTCATTCAGATGCAAACAACTAGGAACAAGGGTGTAAGCCTGAACTAAATTAGGGAGAAGAAATGTGCCTATGAAAGTAAACAAGAATCTTCCCGATGGAGGGATACAAAGACTAGTGTCAAAACCAAGAAGACAAGCAAATGTCAGCCAATTACGAGAGAAACCAGCGTGTGGGTAGATAGTGTCTTTGAGTAACTGGGAGCCCTGGAGATGTCCCAGAAACGACAGCTCCAAAAGAGGAAAGACTGTTCTTGAAGAACCAAAGAATAGAGAGTAAGAGAAAAATCAGAAACCCAAAGAGACAGGAGGACCAAAGTAACTGTAAAGTGAAAACGAATGCTCACAGCCTGCTTCCTGTGGTTTTGTAGCAGACTCATCGAGACAAATCACATAGTAGAAGGAGCTCCACCTTAAAGAGCCATAGGAGGCAAGCAGGAAATTTGAGTATTCCTGACAGTAGCTCCTTAGACATTTCCACCTTAACATACTGTAGCTTAAGATCAGTTAGAATGATATTTTCATAAGCAGGCAGTCTCCAGGTAACCATTTCAAATGTGCTGCACACTGTGATTTATGCAAGCCACACTTCTGTGAAGCGACTTCCTACCTGTGTTTCTGAATTTCCAACTCTGTGATATAACTTAACATTCTAAAGCACAGAACATTTCTAAATCCCAGGGAATAATTATTAATAGCAAAAAAGATTCTATTGATCTCTAGCCCCCTTAAGACTTCGCGAACAAGGCTTGCTGTCCCATGCATAACCAGAGGCCATGACAAACATTGATTTGAATTTGACCTTCCAGGTACAGTCTTTTTTTCCACCTAATGACTCAAGGGTAAAGACTATTTAATGTCACAAATTTCATCCACTAGACATTCTTTATACATACTTTTCTGCTTTTATATATATTGGGTGAGTGTGTGTGTCTGGGGTGTAAGTGTTTATACACATATGTGTTCCAGACGTGCGTAGTGTGCAGAGACCAAATGAGGACTTTAGGCATCCTTTTCTCTTATTCTCCAATTTGTTCCCTTGGGAAAGGATCTCTCATTGATCTGGAATTTAGCACAATTTTTGCTAGGCTGGACAGCAACCACTTCCCAGTTGGGCTCCTGTTTCTACTCGTCTCTAGCATGGGAATAGGTCACACAGTCATACCTGGCATTTTTAATTAATAATTAATTAATTATTCTCTGCCTGATCACATTTTCCCCTCCCTCCCTCCTCTCCTCCAAGTCCCTTTCCCCAACCTCATCTCCACACCCTCTCATCCATTCCTCTTCCCTTCTCTTCAGGAAAGGGCAGGCCTCCCCTGTACATCAGCCAGCCATGGCATATCAAGTTGCAGTAAGACTAGGCACCTCCTCTCCTATTGAGACTGGACAAGGCAAACCAGTAGGAGGAAAGGGTCTCAAAAGAAGGTAACAGAGTCAGAGACAGCCCCTGCTCCCACTGTTAGGAGCCACACAAGAAGGCCAAGCTATACAACTGTAACATACATGCAGAGGGCCTAGCTCAGTCCTACACAAGCTCTCTGGTTGGCGTTACAGTCTGTGTGAGCCCAAGTCAGTTGATTCTGTGGGTTTTTGTGTGATGTCCATGGCTCCTATAATCCTTCCTCCCCTCTTCCACAGAAGTTCCAGAGGTCCACCTAATATTTGGAAGTGGTTCTCTGCATCTGTTTCCATCAGTTGCTGGGTGGAGCCTCTGTGATGACAATTGGGATAGGCAATGATTTATGAAAATATCATTAGGAGTCATTTCATTGATTTTTTTTTTTTTTGCCAGTGATGTTTGGTTCCATCCTGGGTCTCCAGGCTGTAGAACCTCTGAATCCTGACCCTCCAGGCAGTGTCATGGTTCCCTCTCATGGGTTTCAAGCTGGACCAGTCATTGATTGGTCACTCTCATAATTTCTGTACCTCCTTTATCCTAGCATATCTTGTAGTCGGGGCAAATTGTACATCAAATGTTATGTGGCTGGGTGGCATCCCAATCCCTCCACTGGAAGTCTTGCCTAGTTAAAGAAGATGGCTGGTTCAGGCTTTATATTTCCCATTGCTAGAAGTCTTTAGAGTTCACCCTCAGATTCCTGGTACACCTGGCTTTTATGTAGGTGCTGGGGATCTAACCTCTGGTCTCCGTCTTGTATGTCCAGCATTCTACCCACTGAACCACCTCCCTGGCATCTCCTGTGTAATGATGTGACAACTAACAATTGGACCAACTAAAAGTTGAGCACATGATAAAAGAAGAAGCTGCCGCAAAGAGGAGAATGTGGGTGGTGTAGACCAACAGTTTCACTGTGTAACAAGGAGAGTTTGCTTAAAGTGTTGGAGTTGGCATGCTTGTGCTAATAAAGCACTTGCCACTAATTGCCTGTGTAGAGATTAGTTTTGAGCTCAAATACTGTGACGAGGTATAATTTGCATATCATCTGAATAGTTATGTGACTGTAATCTGCTTTGAGAAAGCACAAATCACAATGGTGTGCAAAAGACACAAGCCCCTGGCAGCTACTTGCTTTGTCTTCTGTGACTGCACACTGCCAAGTCCAATTGGTCCAATGGCTTAAATGAAAATCATCAAATGGAAGGAAAACTCTGTTGACATGTTTCTTGGGGATGTAGACACGGCAGGTGAGCAGCACTGAGATTATTTTTTGAAAAACTGGACTTAAGGATAAATAGATGAGGAACAGGAATAATATGAAACAATTCATTTTTATCAGATTCAGAAGACATAAAAAATTTTAGGGAAAAGAGAAGGCATATGTACAGGGTGAAAGAAAGACATGATATCCATGGAAAATTTAGAGCTGGCCGTCCATCTGTTCATGTTTTATACTCTAATGTAGATCTCTTCACTGTACCTATCCATCTTTGCTAATTTTTGAGATTGTGTTTTAATGACAACATTTCCCTTCCCCTTTGCCCTCTAAACCCTCTCATATATCCAGCCCTACTCTGCTTCAAATTCATGGCCTCTTTTATTGATTCAATTATTATTTCATGCATATCTGTATTTCTATATACACACATGTCATCTGTTGAGTCCATATAACGCAGCTACACTTTTGAGAACCTTCCTCCCACCTCCAGTTACTTGCTAATTTTCCACCTCAAGGTTTCAAACACATATTACATTTTCTGTGACATCATTGCTCATCTTCCTCTGAAAGAAATCTTTTCCATAAAATGTGCATGTCTCCATTGACTGAGCCATTGGGGTAGAGCAATACAATACAAATGGCTTGGGATTCAAAGTTTGACCAGGATTAATCACACCACTTATTCACCACGTGACTTTGAAAAGTTGTTAAATCTCAGTTTTCTCACATGCACATGACACCCATTCCATGCAGGTGTGGTAAAGATTTGAACAAGTCAAGCTGAGATTGAGCTATGCACCATCTTCAATTCCTACCAGTGTGTCACTGAATCTGAGCCAGGCTTGAGGAAGGCAGTGCCCCACATGTATGTGATGATTTCTTGATGGAAGAAATGATTCCTGTACAACAAGCTGCAGGAAATTTAAAAGGACACCGATACTTTGAAAGTTAAATCACATCTTTCATTTACAAAATTTTACTTGTAATCCCATAGTTATTAGAATACAATGATTAGCCCACCCCCAAGAAATTAATATTCTTAGAGAAACAAGGCATGTTTTGGTTTAACATATGCCCACACACTTCTGTGAGGCTACAGAACCTGACATTTAAAATTCCATGTACAAAACTTTCTCGGAAAGCTGATGTAACAAGCTTCATTCAGTCATTAAAAAAAAATACATAATCAGAAAGAGTGAAGTTTAATGAGGTGACATTTAAAGACACTTAAAATTAATTTTCCCATTTGTTCCTAGCGTGTGCTCAGGTAAAAATAAAATGCAAATTTAAAAGGTTGATAATTAGATACAATGTTATTTCCTTCTTAGAATTTTAGTGTGGACATATTGTCTTGAATGGGTTTTCCACCTTTAGAAAACAAATGATAGTTGTGATTTCAGGACCACTGAATACTTCTTTATAAAATGTAAAAATTTAAAAAAAGCCAGTGCTAATTTAAATCCATTTTAACCTAATTACTCTGAAACTTGAGCATGTATGTGAGTTACCTGGGGATATTGTTACAAATAGGTTTGCTGGTTCAGTCTTTCTCAGGTGACAATTGATCACACACAGAACAGTGAGGCCTAAAATGATGCTGACTTCTCACAGAGACGAAGCCACTAAGGCCATGCTTTAAAATTAATAATTTTGCCCCCTGGCACCTTGAATAAATTCACCATAAAACTGCTTAATTTGATGCTTGGCTTGGAGATTTCAAGTGGCTATTACAATGTTTGCAATTTTAAATACCAATCTTTTCATAAAGAAATGCTTCAGTCTGCATTCATAAAAGAGAATCCAGATCATAGTGAAGTTTTTATGTTCCTCTGTACTTTTGGTTCATCTCTTCATCCATCATGTTTTTAATCTGTATATTTTGGTTAATTCAGACAGTAGAGGTAGGATATATCAAGGTATATTTTTATCTGCTCTACAAAATTTATTTCTGAGGAAAGATGAGTTCTAAAATGTTAGTTCCAAAGATTTTCTTAATTGTTATTAAATATCAAAGGAATATAGTGTCTAAAAGAGACACAGTATTTTGAATGAAAAGTAAACGGCTCTCCAGAACGATGTAACGATTGTCTAGCAGGCTCTGCCACATAACACAGGACCATAAAGCCGCAGGCTCTCCCCTGAAGGAAATCCCATTCAAAGGGCTTTATTGCTTGTGAAGTGAGCATGCCTTTTTGGCAAAGCATATGAGGCTTGCCCAATCTGACCCTCCTTGGTCCCCGTGTTTTCTCATAATACATTGATAATCCCACACATCACTTCTGAGAGTGACTATTCTCCGCATCCAGTCCCAGCCTCTTCGTACATGTTGTTTTCTGGCTTTAATGAAAACAATTATCTATGGAAGTCTCCTGCATGTTCTTTAAAGATCTCATTTCATTTTTCCAGCTAGAGTGAGTCGCTTCCCACAGCATAGTCTTCACGTCTTTGTTACGGTATTTGTGTCATAACTGGACTGCTTCTCTTGCAATAGAGACTCACTAGCAAAGCAATATTCTGGTCATTGCTATATTGTGATGCCAACAACAGTATGTTATGATAGAGCCTTAGTAACAACTTTTACTCATATAAAATTCATTAGGACTGGCTGGGCGTTGGTGGCACACGCCTTTAATCCCAGCACTCGGGAGGCAGAGCCAGGCGGATCTCTGTGAGTTCGAGGCCAGCCTGGGCTACCAAGTGAGCTCCAGGAAAGGTGCAAAGCTACACAGAGAAACCCTGTCTTGAAAAACCAAAAAAAAAAAAATTAGGATTTATAAGCAATAAACTGTTTTGGACATTAATGTCAAAAATCTGAAAAAAATTGTCATAAACAGGAGACAAGAATACCTTATTCAAAAATCCAGTGGGGGGTTCTGGATTGGATCTTGGAGAAGAAAAATTAATATGGCTGAAAATTTGTTGGAATACAAACAATGAACACATAATATATAAGCAGTCTGTAGTTAACATTGAACTACTGTTTATAATTTAGTTTTGTTAAAATTAATGTGAATAACTAGAATTCTGTGAAATGTTAATTTTAGAAGAAGGTAAGTGGGGGGTCCACCATCAAAACATTCTGTTTTCCAGATAATGTTTCTGTAAATCCAAAACTCCAAGGTTAAAAGAAAGTCTGAACAAATCAAGGCTTCAAGCGAGGTTCCCTAAACTCATTTATCATTCTGTAAATATTTACCAAACATGCCTGACATGTGACAGGAGTTCAAAATCTTGTGACATAATGACATAACACAATGTACAATGGTTTGGTATTACAGTAATTCTGTCGTTTAAGTCACTGCTGAACTGGCCAACAAAAGGAACCAGTGCTGCCACTGGAATACCACAGTTGAAGACAGGCCACACAGTAAGTTTCCTTCCTATGCTAAATTGGAAATAGGTTTGTCATTCTGTTGCTTTTAGCAATAGATGTGATATTACGGAGAAGATTTTATAGAAACAACAAAACAAAAAGCATGAGTAGACCATGGTAGATATAAAATATATATTAATTAAATAATCAAAAATATTTTTAGTGAATAATGTAAGTTCACAGGTTGAGATTACATACAAGTGGTGTGGGAGAAAGCTGACAGACAGTTTCAGGATGCAGACAGCTCTCTGCAGTGAGCATCTGCAGAAGCAAATCTAACATTGTGTTCCTACCATTTCGTTTGGAATGATGACCCCTAGAAAGTTGTGTCTTCTTCAAAGGACAACAAAACTTGTAAGTATTATGATGGCTACCTATTTGGCCAAGAGAGTCTGAACATTCATCTAACAAGAATTGCCACTGCTAACACATTCTCACTTAACCAGGGAGATTTATTCACATTAGCTTGAGTATCCAGCCAACAAGAAGCCCTGCTGCTAATGTATTCTCACTCAACCCAGGAGATTTATTCGCATTACATCTATAATATTGGAAACTTCAGAAAATGATTCTTATTTTTCTTCTAAGTAGAATAAATCAAGGTGATTTTTACTACTTTAAGAACAACTATTAATTGTAAAAGAATGGTTTAGGGGTAAACAACAGATCCTGTACATGTTTCTAAGACAATTTTATTTTTGAAGTTACTTGCAGAATTTCATACAGCTTACAGTTTTCTCTTTAGAAAAAGTTGTTTATTAAGTTTTCCAGTAATCATACTATTATAACTTATTGGCTTTCAAAATTTTTATGAGCTCAATGCTTGTAATGGAAATTAGTATAGGCAGTAGCTGTTTGGTTCCTTCTGATTAAGTTTCTACAACAGAAATGAAACCAGCATAAGACCTGGTAGTAATATGTCCACTAACATCAAGTTTTCTTTCAATGACAGAAGGCTCCATGTTGTTTTCAACTCAAGAGCTTGGCCTCATTCTACTTTTCTTAAAGATACCTCTTAACATACTTTCACCTACAAAAATGTAATAGGAGGCCATTTAATTAACTATGTGCCAGATCCAGTGATGGAGACATCTTTCCTTGGTTTTGAAAGGCATGCTTTTTTTCAGTGTTTCTTATTAGAAAAAGAGCTCTCCATGATGTTCATTGAATCGCTGCAGCCACAAATATGTAAGTCATTTCTTACTGCTAATCAATTTTCCACCCTACCTTGAATCCCTCAGTTGGTTTTCCACCTCTCTTTTCCTCAGTACATGGTGAATCTGGCCAGCTCTGAGAACACACACAGAGATCACCCAGGTGCTGGTCCACATTGTCATTTTTCCAGGCACTGCTTGTTTACTCATGACTCTAGTTCTTTCTTCTTTTATTAATTTTTTAAATTTATTTTACATACCAACCACAGTTTTCTCTCCCTTCTTTCAAATTCCCTCCTCCACCCCTTTCTATACCCCATTCAGAAAGGGTAAGGCCTCCCATGGGAGTCAACAAAGCATGGTATATCAAGTTGAGGAAGGACCAAGCTCCTCTCCACTGCATCAAGGCTGAACAAGGCATCCCACCATAGGAAATATGTAGCATGAATCTTAAAGAGTCTTTATTAATAAAATCAAACCTGAGCCAGGTATTGGGGTGAACTGGAAGATCAGAGAACCAGAACAAGCTACAGCTAACCTCCCCTGGCCAACTTCTCAGCTGATTTTATTTCCTCAGACTGGAAGCTTCTGTGTCCTCATATCTGAATGGCTCTCAGCTGAACTGTGCTGCTCAAAACCTAAAAGCTTAACCAGCCAAATGCTTAAACCAGCCAAATGCTTCTAGTTTCTGGTCCTCACGCCTTATATACCTTTCTGCTTTCTAGCATCACTCCCTGGGGTTAAAGGCTCACTTTCTGGGATTAAAGGCCTGAGTCACCATGCTTGGCTGTATCCTTGAACAGATGGATTTCTGCCTCTGGAATGCTAGGATTAAAGGCGTGAGTGCCGCCATTTTCCAACCTCTGTATCTAGTGGCTGTCTGTTCTCTGACCCCAGATAAATTTATTAGGGTGCACAATATTTCGGGGAACACAATACCACCACATTAATAGGTTCCAAAAAGCCAGCTCATGAGCCAGGGACAGGTCTTGGTCCCACTGCTCAGGGCCCTTCAAACAGACCAAGTTACATAACTGCCACCCGCATGCTGAGGGACTAGGTCTGATGGGTGACATTGCTCTGTATGCTGTGAATGTGTTGCTCTGATTGGTTGATAAATAAAATGCTGATTGTCCAGTAGCTAGGCAGGAAGTATAGGTGGGATAAGCAGACAAGGAGAATTCTGGGAAGGGGAAGACTGAGTCAGGAGATGCCAGCCCACCGTCCAGGGAGCAGCATATAATGACACACAGGTAAAGCCATGGAAAACGTGGCAATTTATAGATTAACAGAAATGGGCTGAGTTTAAGTGTAGGAGCTAGTCAGTAGTAGGCCTGAGCTAATGGCCAAACAGTTTTAATTAATATAAGCCTCTGTGTATTTCCTTGGGTCTGAGCAGCTGTGAGACTGGCAAGTGAGAGAGATTTGTCCTGACCGCAGGCCAGGCAGGACACAGAAAAACCTCAGCTACATAGGTCATGACTGTATTTTCTACATATGGCTTTTAAAAGTTCGGTAATTTGCCAGGCGGTGGTGGCACACGCCTTTAATCCCAGCACTCGGGAGGCAGAGGCAGGCGGATCTCTGTGAGTTCGAGGCCAGCCTGGGCTACCAAGCGAGTTCTAGGAAAGGCACAAAGTTACACAGAGAAACCCTGTCTCGAAAAACCAAAAAAAAAAAAAAAAAAAAAGTTCGGTAATTCCCAGAATCTCTTGGAAACAAACACTAAGCCAGACAGCATCCTGCAATCATTGAGATGGGTACATTCCTACTACAGCATTTTGCTACTGAGCCTCAGAATGTTGAAGAGCATTCTTATGTTAAAATGAACTTTATTTTTCTAAAAGCCTTTTGTTACTTTTTGGAGAAGAGTCATTTTAAAAATAATTTTAAATTATTTAGAGCTTAGAATTTTCCTTTGCTCCTTTGGTGAAATTTTAATGAGTTTCATTCAAAGACATGACATCTGGCTGGATCCATAGGAGATGAACACTCTGAACAATAGAGCTTAGATAGCTAAGACTATTTTTTTTGCAAAAAAAAAATTAAAAATTGAAAAAAAGAAGAGAAAAGAAAAAGAAAAATCTACATACCACTCAACTGATTTTCCCAGAGGGCACTGCATATCTCCATGAAATCTTGCACTTCAAAAATCTGGGTCATAATAAAACCATTATGTTCTTAAGGAATAATTATCTAAATTGGATACAAAGTTCCACCCCCATAAAATGCCATTCAAATGCAGCTATGAGATATTACTGACTTTATAAACCTTATACAAGTATGCTGGTTAAAACCAGCATTCTGAGGCTGTGCTGTAGATGGGGGCATTGTGTACATCAATTGTACAGATGAAATTACAGCAAAGCATGTCATCAATGCAGATATATCTTTCGGTTTCTTACAGGTACTGGTAAGTTTAAAACTTGAAGAGAAATTTCTATGATTGCTCTTTTTCAATGATCCATACTTATCACTAATTAAATAAGATGCCATAGGAAAAGAAAAATAATTATATATAATGTATATATACTATATTTTGTGTATGTTTACTGGACTGTGGGAAGAAAAGGCCATATTACAATGCTCTAGAGATCATCTAGGCCAAACCTTCCATTTCCCAGAAATTGCCAGAGATTTGTTACTGCTAGTCTCTAAAGATGGCCTTAAAGCAAATCATAGTTCCTGGTACACCTACTCACAGCAAACACCTCCACTCCCTGAACCAAAACTGAACTTGTAATTTTCCTGACTAGGAGAGTATGGTAGGGTTGAAGGTGAGCTAATTTCAGTTCTGTCAGAAGACTGTGAGGTTATTTCCTTTCTCATAGAAGCCAACTTCATGGTACAAAAAGCCACTGGTGCCATGAGACTACACAAAGAAGCCTAAAACATATAGAGAAGCTCTGGGGATGAGACACTGAGCGTAGAGAGAAAGAGCTGAAGGTGTGTGAATCAGGAAGTCCTTGGAAATCCAGCCTAGTCAAACTTGGTGGAATTCCAAATCTAGCTACAAACCAGACAGAAAAAGGCTGGAGACTCTAAATATCAACTGCTCAACCGAGTCCACAAATTCTCATAAATACAAGAAACAGTTATCAATTGTCATTATAAGCTACCAGGCTCTGGATACTTTGTTATCCTGGATCAATAAATAGAAGGCTTATCTAGACACACAGGGCTAATACAAGACAATATTCTACTTCTCCTAAGTTGTATTTGTTGGACCTTCCCACAGTAACCACATTTGCTGCTTTCCATTTTGTCTAATATCTACATCTCTTGATCTTAACAAACAGTTATGAGACACTTAGCAAAGTCTGCTTTGTATTATGGGTTTATTTGGGATTTTTTTTGTAACTAATGAAAGCAGAAAAAATCTGCTGTTTAGCTTCAAAGCAGACACTTAAACACTTGGTATTTATGAAGTACTGTGATAGTTCAAAAAGAAGTTCTATCACCATCCATTCAATAAACAGTGAGTATTGACAGCTTTGTGTTGTTGATTTTATACTGTATGAAGAAAGTTGTCATATGAGGAAGACTTCCTAAATGGCCTCCTTCTTCCAGAGTTTTCTGATTTGGAAGATTTATAGTATACCTCAAAAATAAGTAACTTTAAGGAGTTAGCAAGTGACACTGAGGTCACCAGTCAAGATCCACAGTTTGTAAATTTTGGGCTAAAACAACACCAAAATGCTATTTTCTAGGTACATTTGAAAAAAATAACAAAACATGTAAATCAGGTCAAATAAGTATCTACATTTTGCATTTCATCATTTGCTGCTCTTAGGCAGCCCCTCCAAGTTCATTTCAGTCTTGGAGTTCCTGTGTATAACAGCCACTGCCTTGAACACGTCTCAAATCATGCAGAGCATGCTCAAACACCCAGAGCTTCACTTGGTATTCATGAATGTTTTTAACTGATTGATCTTGAGTCTATACTGGGGTGACATTAAGCTGATGTCATTCTGATATCAGAAGTGCTCCAAATAGTACATGCCACATAGAGTCCACAGCTCAAATAGTAAAGTATTGTGCAAACATGCGAACTGGAGTTTGGTCCCCAGAATCCACATTCAAAGCCAGGTACTATGGCCTACACTTGTAATTCAAACCTGGGAAAGCGGGGACAGGTTGGTCCCAAGGGCTTTCCAGCAGTGTCTAGAGCAAGTAGAGTCATTGTCTCTAAAAACAAGGAAGACAGTACCAGAGGAACAGCTCTCAAAGTTGACCTCTGACCTTCACATGCAAGCATACACACATTGACAGGAACCCACACTCACATATCCATATACATGTGAACACATAAGCACACATACAAAGAAAAAATTTTGAGTAATCTGAAAATCTTATAGGTCTCATGAGTATTAGGCGCCTTTGTGAAGGAACTGGGAATGATGATAAGTGGGTTGCAGTCATACTATCTACAGACTCACAAACTGGAAGAAGACAATTGGGCGGTTACATTTTTCTACACACGCCAAATGTGGCACTGATTTTTCATTAGGAAGGGTGTCATCTGAGTCCAGAGATACTCTGCTCTGGGCATTTTACATGGCTTCACTCTGAATTCTTGAAAGTACTGTACATGAGAGGGACTGTTATCCTCAGTGTCCTCATGTATAGATGAGGAAACTACCTGTAGAGAAATGTCCAATAGGATTGAACTTGGGCAATCTAGAATAAGGCCTTCTTAGAATTAGGCTGTTTTTTTGTTTTGTTTTGTTTTAAGTTATGGAAACAAGAAAATGCTAAAAGATCTCCAAATGAGACATCTAGCAGTTAATGGCCCCTAGATACACACACTTATCAACAAGCCTGGTGGCGTGAGTTCAATCTCCAGGACCCAAATGGTGGAGTGATAGAAACCAATTCCTGTGGGTTGTCTTCTGACTTCTACATATGCCTGAAATGGTACACATGCCTCCACCCAATAAAAAAGTAAATACAATTGAAAATTATTTTTAAATAAAGGTCTCTGACCTATCTCACTCCTGATTCTAGACCATGGCATTTTTATTAGAATTATTGACATATGATGGCATGACTATTATTATCTGCACTGTTATATTTAAATCTCCTGACAACACACAGTAAAACCAAATTTATCTCTGTCAACTATTCCCAGGTGGATATTCTTGAATCTTAAATACACATCATCAGAGAACCCTGAGAAAACTTTTTGTTCTAATACTGTATAAGTCATATGGATAGTGATAGATTCACTCCAAAAGCCCTATGTTGATCTCAAAGGACATGCACACAATACTTTTATACTTTTATTATAAAAGGGACACACTTGGAGTTGTCTTTATCTCAATTTTGAGTGAAATCTATGATATGTCAGGAACTGAGAGAAGATAGATATAATTACATACAATTATACATTGCAAGTTTATTATTTACTTTTCTACTGCTATGCTAAAACACCATGACCAAGACAACTTAGAGAAGAGAGAATATGTGTGGGCTGACTGTTCCAGAGGATTTGAGTCTGAGGAAATAGTGAAGGCATGGTGTCAGGAGCAGGAAACAGAGGGTTCACGTCTTAAACTGGAAGCATGAAACAGAGAGAGCTCACTAGAAATTGTATGAGTCTTTAAAGCATCAAAGCTGGCCTCCACTGACACACTTCTAAGAAGGCCACACCTCCTAAACTTGCCAAAGAATGCCATCAATTGGAGATGAAGTATTCAAATGTCTAAGAGTATGTAGGGGGCATCTCATTCAAACCACCATATTTAGTATTAGAGGCTATGGATTATCAAGCCTGCATATATATATGTATATATATATATTTATTGCAAAATCATAAATAAGTGTGCATGTATGCATGTACTTATACATACATTATATATTCATGCATGTATATGTATATGTGTATTTATTATATGTACATATATGTATATATAATTGTACATGTACATATAATTATAGGTACATGCATATATAACTTTATAGGAGATATAGATGATAGATAGATAGATAGATAGATAGATAGATAGATAGAGATATAAGCATATATATATATATATATATATATCCTGAAAAATAATACTGATTTTTATTTCAAAAAGCTGAGCTTATTAATATTTCAAAGGGAAATTTACTCTCATTATACTAAAATTTGCTATAAGACATTATGACTAAAATACATAATCTGAACATTTATAAGTTGATGCATCCAATGTAATTTCATAATATATTGTCTTTATAAACATAGTTATTTTGCATACAAGAGAGACAGTATTTCATTTTAATTAGGTTGTTTAAATTCTCTACCACTAAGAGAAACAGCTTTAGGGTATGAAACATAGCTCTAAGCTGTAAAATTTTACCTAATAGGATTAAAAACCAAGCACCCAATTTCCAAGTCTTTAAGCCTAATGGCCAAGTAGTTCTTCTATCAATACACATCCTACGAATATGACGTGACACTTATTGAACTAGCTACTCAGAATTCAGAAATGATTGAGAATCCAATAGCAGGAAGAGTGAGAGAGATGAACAATAAAACTTGTGTCACTCAACAGGTATTCAATATTTTTTGAAGAGTCAATATATAAATGAATGGAAGCTATTATTATTTTAAAGGTCTTTCTACATACCAAGAACTAATCTAAATATTTTCATAGATTGAAATATTTGCTCACCTTTACATTTGCATTTTTGTGCTGTTTTACAGGTAAAGAAATTAAGACTTAAGGAATAGTTTCTCCAGTGCACCACCACGGTCGGCTTTTATCTATTTCTAAGCTCCAGCAGCAGGAAGCCTGGAAGGGCGAAGCAAAGCCAGCTATATACTGATAAGGCAGCATGACGCCTGTCATATAATACAAGGGCTCTGACCCCAGAAGAGAGGTTCACCCCTGCTATGCAATAGCAAATATTTTAGATATGAGTTCTCTTTGTAGTAGCGTCTACAAAACCAAATGCTAGAGAACAGGAAATGAATATTGCAGGCAACGGGAAAATATGGTAGCATGGCTACGTATTCACACGGTGATGAGTACATTAAATGCTTCTGCAGCAGTGCAAATGACAGAAGCCTGGCAGGACCAGGAAGAAAAACATCCTTGGGAGTCACATCCTGAAGGACCTTGCAGACCATGACAAGGGAATGAGGTCTGGCAGTGGGAAGTAATCAAAGTCACTTAAGCAGAGGAGTGATACTGTCCAATTATCTGTTACGAAGTTAGCCTGTCAACAGAGTTCGGACTGCCCCTTGATAGAGATCAACAGGGAGAGCAAGTGCAGACAACAAAGGAGAGAAATAAATGATCTGTGAGGGATGCTGCATCTCACTGGCAGAACATTTCCTGGTGATCTTTTTTTTTCTCTTTAAAGGTGGTGTGAGAAAAGCAAATCACACCATCAATTTGCATACATAGCCCAATTCAAACGTAAGAGGAACAGTGCTTCAAACTACATTAATCAATGGCTTCCCTGGCTCTCACTCTTTGTCCCATTGCAGAATCCTTTCTCAAGTCCCCACAACTTCTGCTAGTGAAAAAAAAAAACAAAAAAACAGAGTAACAATCAAATGGCCTTTATGGCTGTACTACTCAGACTTACCAGAGCAACAGAACAGAATGGAGATCTACTGACTTAACTAATGACCTTCCTATAAACTTGCATCTACACCTCTCTCTACATCTATATCTGTTTCTATCATTATGGGGAAGATCTATAAGAAAAAATTAGCTCACATGATTTTGGGTCCTGAGACATCTAAATTCTACTGCAGGCTCAAGACCCAAAAGCAGCATAAATGAACTTCAAAGGCAACCTCTTGGTAAATCTCTCCCATCTGGGTATGCCTGTCTTTATGCTGTATGTAGGCTGTCCACTTATTGAAGGTTCATTCACATTATAAATATTCCATCTTTTTACTCAAAGCCCATTCAATTAAGTCTTAATCTAATCTGAAAAAGTCTTTTTAACTGACATATCAGCTTAACCATTCTCTTGGTTGTTACTAAGCAGATGTCAGGAAACTAACCAAGTAAGCTACCTTTCTTTTAAAGTTTATCTTAGCCAATAGGATAGCAATAATGAAGCATTCATAAGAAGCCTCCATGAATGTTTTCCAATGCCTTTCAGCTCAATATCAAGAAAACTCTCTCAGTGGCCGCAGAAACTTCTTAGTGAGAGTCAAATACAGGACTCCCTGGATCCTTCTGGATGAAAACACTTCCTTTTTAGCAGTCTCCTATACATTATCTGAATACCAGATACTAGATGCTACATACCCGGGCAAGAGGAATGTCTTGTTTTTATGGAAGGCATTTTAACATTCCTGTTATTTTGGCAAGACAAAATAAATTAATAATGTAAAAGGAAAATTTAGACTCAAATGTCTATATTGGCCATTTGCAAAGTCAGGATTTGGAGACTCATTTTACTACTCGTTGCAAAACAAATAAGTACTATTACATATGTTTATGATTTGAAGAAAAGGGAATGATTTCCATGCATTACTATCATCAAATAATATTTGTAGCATTTAATTCATGCAAAAGAGCATATATGAATAACATCATCTTCCAGAGGCATATTTTGTGTGTTGAACCTTCTCTGTGTTGAACACTGAAGAAGAGATGAGCTTTGCTTCTCTACAGCTTGAGAGCTGTCTTTGCAGCTGTGCACACAATACTATCTGCACGTGAGACAGGTGTGGACTATATACACAGACAGCCATATCCTACTTTTTGGCAACCATTCCCTCCCTCAGGACCAGTCCTCTTCCATCTGTCCCTCATTCAACTTAGGCCTCTAAAGCACAGGCAGCTTGGGAAAAGAATATGCAACAACACAAAGAGCAGCCTTCATGGCTTAGCAGTTGCTTATTCAAACGAACTTTGTCTAGTCAGTGTGCATTAATGAGGAAGGTCAGATTAATTGTTCCCCTGGCCTAAATAAGGCAGAAAAGTCAGTGCTACTCCACATGACTCAGAGGTCCTGGAAAGATCCCAGATTTCATGGGTAGCAAAAGGCAAGTGGTGTGGCCACAGACACTTCTAGGAAGTTTCCTTATTTTGTTATTTATTTATTTTGCAGTAGATTCAAGGGAGATCATTCCATGGAACCCTCTAGAGCTTATCTCCTTCTCTTTAGAAGAATGTGATGGAAAGCATTTTTGAGAAAAGAATGTAGTTCACAAGCTGCCAGGGAGAGAGCAACGCATTCCTCCTCTTTACATGCACAGCTGGTACACTCTATTTGCATATTCATATTTGTGCTAAGCTCAATATTTGAGAGTACCATTTCAAGTAAGAAAACCAGAAGAGCGGCATCGTGAAGCTCTGTGTGTTCCCTCTGGCTTTTTTCTTTTTTTCTTTTTTTCTAGTTAAGGCAAATTTCTGCTAGAATGGTGATGTTTTCAAATGTGTCCAAGGAGAGCTCTGTCAGTGTGGTGATATATTTCAGGGAGAAAATGTGCTCTTGGGAATATCGATTCTTGCCAATAAAGTTGGTACATGACAGGACCACAGTAACATTTATTTTAACATGGCTTCTGCTTTTACAGAAAGTTAAATTAGATTTAGTGCAAAGGCAAAAATGATTTTTCTCAGATTGTAAGTTCATCCTTCCATTATTCATCTCTAGTGATAGATAGAGCATGTGTTGCAGTCCATCTGGATGGAGAACAGAGCAAAATAAACGACATGAAGCAGAAATGTGTGCCATGAACAATATGTTCCTTTGATTCAATTTTTCTTAAACTTGATGGAATGCAGCTTATTAATCAATACATTTATCATTCAATAAAATATGTAGATCAGAAATATGGAATGACATGAAATTACACTATGCACACTAGTAAACATCTTTAATCTGTAACACATGTTTTAGGATGTATATAAATAAGTTTGAAGGAAACCAATATGGTTGGAAAAGCTGTTCCTAGAGGTAGATGGTAGTTTATTAAACCAAAACTCTAGTGCCAAAGTTGGGATACATCCTATGGGCTGTTGTTCAGAGCTGTGTGACAGGACTCCAAAACAATACAGTCTCCTGCCATCTTTTCATTTATTCCCCAGGACTAGACAATTAGAATATTTTGCTGAAGACACTGCACATGTTGGTTTCATGATGTAGAATTTTTTTTTCTGCAAATGAGTGGGAAGCTTCCTTCCTGATAGCTAGCTTTTACATCCCCAGGAGATACTATACAGGTTACTGAAGTTTAACTCAGGTGTAAGTCCAATGAACAAAGAGATCAACCGACCAAATAAGATGTGCCAACCTGTGAAATAATGGCATTACTGTTAGGAGGTCTGTCAAGTGTTCTCTGATTAGATTCAAATCCTGCTCTGTAGGAAGGAATCATGTACTGTAAACCTGCTTTAAAAAAAAAAAACATGGTGGAAGAGATCATAAATCACAAGCCCAAGGGGTAGAATGAATAATGTTGTTCAACTAGATTAACAGAGTAACAAACTACCTTCTAAATACGTTTATAACCATAGAAACCTTCTATTCTCCCCCATAGTCAAAAAGAGTCTTTCTTTTCAATAGTGGACTATGCACAAGCCACTATGAATGAGAGATGAGTTTTCGGCCCTAAACATGACATTTATAGAATCCTCTCTAATTTTTTAATATTATAGATGAAGTGAAGCAAAATTAATGTAAGAGAGAGAATATAGGGATAAAAGATCTAAAATGGCATCTCTGGAAATGATACAGTCATTGTAATCACAAATTCACAATAGCTGTAGATGCCTGGACTAAATCTGTACAAGGATAGGCCCATCCACAATGAAGTACTGATAGAGAAGGGGCTCACGGCTCAACTGTTTGCTACTGATAGATTCAGAGAGTGGGAAGTTACTGCCTTCAGTTGTGACCCTCACCAGGTTCAATGGATAGTTCCAATAAAATAGTCACATGATAGATGACCCAGATTAAACTAAATGGCTCAAAAAACAAAACCCAAAGTCATGAATCTTGGAAAGAACTGGTGTGGGATGGAGTGATAGGGATGGTGAGAAGATAAGAGAGGGTAACAGGAAAGACTAATAACATTAGATACCTGTATGAAATTGTCAAAGAAGAAATAGTTGACTAAAATATACTTGTTCAGGAGTATCCTATTATTTGGAAAATCATAACAAATTCTGAACAACCCTTTTTATATTATTTGAACACAAACTAACTGACCGTGCCTGCATCAAGCAACCTGAACAATGAATTTTCAACATTTTCTTCCTGATCCCATAGGATCTTGGAGCTAGTCAGGCCACCTGCAATGAATATTGACTTGTCCACTAATTCTTTCATAACAAAATGTTCAAACATTTAGATAAGTAATTAAGCAATTAATGTTGGATACAACAATGGAAGCATGAAGGATGGATGGGTAGATGGATGAGCCTTTTAAGTATTTGAGAAAACAGCGATGTCAACTAGAACAGAAGAAAATTGCCTTGTACAGAATGGTGCAGTGGAGTCTAGCAATAGGGCTTTGCCATGAACATGCAGAGAATGACCAATAGCCTCAACAATAGCCTGTGACATTGGCAGGGGGTTCTATGGAGACTCTTTGGCCATTAAAGCAATATGATGTAACCAATTCCAGACAATGGAAGTTTTGCTTGGTGATATATCTAGTTGAGGCATTGTCTCTCCCGTTATACGGTGACTCTACTTAATTTCCTTTTACATATGTATATGCTTCAGGAAGTCTCTATAGTAGGTTTTCATGTGCCTTTCAAAAGGCCTTAGGGTAGTTGTTCTTCCCCATATTCCCTCCTTTCCCTTCTCTCCCAAACCCTCCCCATTTAATCTTCCCATTCTAGTTCCTCTTTATCTTTCCCATAGCACTCTATTCTACTTCCCCTTCCTTGGAAGATCTTCTCCTCCTCCCTGGTCCCTTCACTAGTTACCTAAGCTCTATGGTTATTCAGATTTGAAACACACATATAAAGCTTAAAAGCTAACATCCACCACATATACCATATTTGTCTTCCTGGGTCTAGGCTACCTCTCTCTGGATGGTTGTTTTTCCAGCTCCATCCATTTACCAGGACAATGTCATGGGAATCAGAACATCTGGATTCTAGTTTTACTGCTGTACCTGAAGACCCACAATATCATGGGAGTATATTTTGATACAAAACTCAGCTATGCTTTATTTATCTGGCTGTGTGTGTGTGTGTGTGTGTGTGTGTGTGTGTGTGTGTGTGTGTGTGATTAGACCCCACCCCTCAACTTTCCTTTGATTATAGGCTATATATTCAGTGCCTCATAAAACACTGTCTCTCTTTTCCCCCTCCCTTCCAAAATAAAAATGTGCTTTAGTGTATAATCTTTATGCTCTACAACATAACAACACAACAGGTGCTTTTCAAACCATTTTTTATTCTTCTCCCATACATTACATCTTGACTACAGTTTCCCCTTCCTCCACTCTGCTCAGCCCCCCTCCTATCTCCCTTCTCCTCCAGATCCACTCCTCCTCCGTTTCCCTTCAAAAAAAAAAAAAAAAAAGAGCAGGCCTTACAGGGATATCAACCTAATATGGCATAACAAGTTACACAAAGACTAGGTACAAATCCTCATGTCCAACCAGGTAACATGGTAGAAGAAAAAGGGTCCCAAGATCAGGCAAAAGATTCAGAGACTGTCCCACAACTCCTGCTGTTAGGATTCCCACAAGAACACCCAGCTACAGGATATGTACACAGAAGACCTAGCATGGGCTCATACAGGGTTCGTGATTGCTGCTTCAGTCTCTGTGATCCCCTTTGAGCCCTGCTTAGTTGATTCAATAGGCCATGTTCTCATGGTGTCCTCAATCCTTTGGCTTCTACAATCCTTCCTCCCCCACTTCTGAAGGGTTCCCCTGGCTCCACCTCGGCTCCCATCAGTTGCTGAATGATGCCTGTCTGATGAGAATTGGGTTAGCAATACCTCTTTATTTACTTGGCTTGTCATTTTGTGCAATACTTCAGTCTGAAAATCGCATTTTCAAAATGCAGCTATTAAAACTGAACATAAGACCTCTGACAAAACAGGACAGACCAGAGTGCAACAATCATCTCCTTGGTTCTCAATGTGATCTCACTTTTTGGAATATCCGCTGTGGAGTTTCTGTGAGGGAAAACTGCTCTGGCAATTATGGGTTTAACATAGGAGAGACAGAGTGCTTCCTTGTGAGGCAGCTCATTTTAGTCAAAATGAGACAGAATAGGTGGCCTTTACTATCAGGCTGCAGGGTTTAGAGTCACCCAAGAGGCATTTCTGGTCATGTATGTAGGTGAATTCTAGAGAACCTTGGAGGAGATGACTCATACTCAAAATGTCTGGCACCTTCCCAGACATAAAGAAGACCAAGGAAAAGCAGTCTAGTCTGCCTTTCTTTCTTCTTCCTGAGCAAGCTCTGTCAACACCACCTTTACCACCTTCTGCTGACCACACAGTCCAATTGCTTCAGCTTTGCAGTGTGGATTACATGCCAGCAGCTCTCCAGGAAGATGACAGGCCTTCAGGACAGGATTGGGATGGATGAAGCATCCAAATGCATAGACTGAGCAGCTATAGAGCTAGACTATACAACACCTCCTGAGTAAGTCAACTGAGTAAGTCCTCTTTTATAACACATGTATACTCTATCTCTTGTATTCCCCTAAATAACACTGCTTAATACTTAATACTAGGTTATTTTAAGTTGTGATCCCTAATAATGAGGAAGGGAAAACTAAGGAGTGGGAAAGAGGGTGAGGCAGAGCGCTGCAGTACTATTTCAGATAAACTGACAGGTGGGGAGAATCATCTACATCGCGAACATGGAGATAAGCATGCATATAAATGAAAACTTTTTTAATCTTTTGGCCAGAAATGGCTCACTATGCCATGAACTAAAGAAAACCTTGTGGTTATTGTCCATAACAAACCCATTGAGGAGAGAGGGAATAGCTGTGTTGCATATAATTAAGTTGTGCTTCACAGCAAACTAGTTCAAGTTCATTGGATTAGATTTGCCAGTCAATTTAGCTCTGTTAGTGAAAGTCTTACAATGTGGGGGACTGTAATTGGTAATAAAACAAGAAAGTGGGCAGACATGAGAATGAAGCAGGGATCTGAGGTTTGCACATCAAAAAAGTGAGGCCAGGTGGATGGTCTAACACCCAGGGTGAAAGAGCAGAGACAAAGGCATCCTAAAAGTAAGCAGAAACCCAGGGAATGGGAGACTAGGGCAAATAAAGATGCAACCCAAATTCTTAGTTTATATTTTTTAATTACATGTATGTATGTATGCATGTCTCTGAGTGGGTAGATCCGTGAATACAGTTGCTTGCAGAGGCTGTAGGCTGTGGAAGCTTCCAGAGTTGGAGTCACTGGTGTTTGTAATGTATTCAGTGTGGGTCCTGGGAACTGTGGGGCAAGAATTTCCACCTAAAACCTGAGAAAGCTTTTTTAAAAAAGATTCTAAAAAAGCTAAAAAACAGCTTCCTAGTGCATCTCTTAGGCCAGCTGCAGCCTGCAGGCTTGAGCTACAGTATGGCAGGTTTGCAGCATGTGGTCTTAACCTGCAGCATGGCAGATTGCTGTACACAGTGGCATCTCCAAGCTGTTCATGCTGCATGGTGGATTTAGCTTTTGCTAGAAAAAAAGAAAAAAGAAGAAGAAGAAGAGGTTTCTGGGCTACATACTCCTTGATGGAGGCATAGACCCATTGCCTCCCAGAGTCAGTGGAGAGCATGCCTTTCAGAGCTGGAGGTGAATTACCTCTGCTTTATTGAAAGGCTGAAATGGGCAGAATCAGCAGCCAAGGCTGCCACTTCAGTCTTAAACATGTAGTTCAGCAGTTTAAAATCTCTCCTTGTAAGAGAAGGATTATAGATTCACAATGAGACAGATTCGGGTGAAATAAAACTCTAAATGGTTTACAATGTGTGTAAAAATGTATGTAGGCTTGGAAGAGAGAGAAAAAGGAATATATGCAGTTACATAAAGAAATAGATAGTTTTAAAAAATAAAGTCTTTAAAGAGACAGTAAAAGTAATATAAAAAATAAGCCATGTAAAGATGGAAATCACACAGAGAGTCTGGATTATAATGTCTTTGGGATTTTTAACTGGAGAGAGATATTTGATTATAAAGGCTGCTAAGTTAAACCAATATATGTATTTTAAAGGTATCTTGACTTCTAAATTTGGATCTAAAGATTTGTTGCTTTGGAAATGAGGCTCTGCTTTTGTTTCCACAGGAAGCAAGAGGCTATGGATTTGTTTCAAGTTAAGATGGATCAGGCTTGATCAAGCCAGACCTCCTGAACCTTAACAGATGGTACCTATCCACAAAGGTTATAGCCAGTCTTCCCAGGATTTGAATATTATCTCAGATTTTCCCCTAAGATTGCCAGTGCCCTCAACCAGCAGGAAGTAGTATGAGAAGCTACGCCCAAATTCCCAAAATATTGTTTATAAATGTTTATTTTTATTTAAAGGGGGTTGATTATAAGTGCAATCTCTTTCTAAAGAAGAAAAGGGGATAGTATAGATACAATAAGATGAAAGGGTAAATTATTGAATCTACTATTAAAGAGCAACAACTTGTTTAAAAATGTTTTACATTGCTATGGATTTTAGTTTATTGATACAAATTTAAAGTTAATTTTGTTATACTGTATGTATATTTCTACTCTTGTTAAAAGTATTTTGTTCGTGCAACTCATTTGAAATTGTAGTGTATAGTTGAGAAACACAGATTAATATTTAGTCATCTATAATAATCAAATTTATAGTCATATTACTTAATTTTTCTAGATATACATAGATATTTCCATTAGGTAGGTGATCTTCAAACACTTTGAAGACATACAGAATATGGCATTTAAAAACTTAGACTTTTCTGGACAGTGAGACACGCCTGCTCCTGGCAGCATGCATTACTTCAAAGAGGAAGATGGGTGTCGAAGACACTCTATATGGAATTTATCTTCTTCTTGGCACAAAATGGCCATTTGGGCAAGAAATTGCTCTTGCCTGGACTGCTTAACAATATATTATATAAACTAGATATTCAGGACCCATAGTAAGGTGACCACTGAACTTTGCAAGGTGAGATGGTCCTTCAGGTTCCTGCTTCACAGAGGAAACTGTCAGACATTCTACAGTACACAGACAGAAGTGACTGAGAGATTCCGGGACTATAGGCTGAAGAACGATGCCCCAATGTTACAGAAGAACTTTGGATGACTGTCCTGACAGGCAGCTGTCATTTCCAGAATTTTGGAAGTAGCTTACAATGCATTTCCTGTTCACTTATGTAATATTATATCCTTCTGGGGTCTTTGATGTAGTTGAAGACTGGATAGTTATAATTATAATTTTGCTTAGTTATGATAAAAGATAAATTAGATATGAAACTTTAGACTCACAAATATAGGATAGACAGAATATTTTCTTTAATTTTGCCAAATACAAATAGACTAGATATTGTAACTGTAATTCTTGATTGATAACTGTTCTATTTTATGTAATTTTACTATATTAAAGTTAAAAACCTTCCTTTTTGTTTAGACAGAAAAGGAGAAATACTGTGGGATAATGCTTTCGTACACTGGTTTAATAAAACACTGATTGGCCAGTAGCCAGGCAGGAAGTATAGGTGGGGCAAACAGACTAAAGGAATGCTGGGAAGAGGAAAAGTGGAGTCAGGAGTCACCAGCCAGACAGAGGAAGCCGGATGTCAAGGCAGAACTGAGAAAAGGTACCAAGCCACATGGCTAAACATAGATAAGAATTAAGGGGTAATTTAAGTGTAAGAGCTAGTTAGTATTAAGCCTGAGCTAATGACCAAGCAGTTATAATTAACATAAGCTTCTGAGTGATTATTTTATAAGCAGGCCATAGGACTGTGGAGGTTTGGTGGGAATGAAGAAACTTCCAGCTACAGAGGTACATGCTCTTAACCACTGAGCCATAGCTCCAGAACCCAGATTCTTGATTCAAATATTTAGGGTCTCCATGGTAAGATACATTATTTTTTTTTGTTGTTTTGTTTATCGAGACAGGGTTTCTCCGTGTAATTTTGTGCCTTTCCTGGAACTCACTTGGTAGCCCAGGCTGGCCTCAAACTCACAGAGATCCGCCTGGCTCTGCCTCCCAAGTGCTGGGATTAAAGGCGTGCGCCACCACCGCCCGGCAAGATACATTATTAAAGGTCTAGGGACTAGATAGAAAGATTTCATGTCTTTAAGATGTCCTCTAACATTATGGAGCCATTTAAACACAATATTACCCTTTTAAGTGGTTTGATTGGCCAATTTAATTAGACGGAGGAAAAAACTCAAAGGTTATTAGTAATGTGTTCTTCAGGGTATGTCTGTGAAGGTTTTTCAGACACAACTAAGTGAGGAAGACAGTAATACAAAATGTACCAGTAAATATAAAATGGACTTAGTAATATAAACTCTGCCTCCAATAAACTGGAGACAGAGATAGGACAAAAGGGAAAGAGGAGTTCTACTGAGAAAGGGCTGCCATGATATAAAGATCTATCCTTCATGACACCATCCCGCCACAGGGTTTGGACTTACCACAGCAGAGGCAACTGATTATGAAGTAAAACCTCCAAAGCCATGAGCCAAAACATTGCCGGCTTTTAACTTGACTCTTGTGGGTACTTGCTGTAATAACAGAAATTAAAACAATAAGCAATGCCTTTTATGCAGCTATTAAAAACGTGGATGAAAATAGTGAACTCCAAGCAAGCCAAGGTAAAGGTCATTGCCAAAAAGAATTTTTCAGTTAGCATTTGATATAATTCAATCTTGAAAATCCAAAGTGCATTGTACACTGATGTACTAGATTTCTTTATACTATAAGATCTTTATGGTAAGGTGTCTTCAGTGTTAAAGAGTTCTGTGAGGTATAAAAACCTCAAAGGCTCAATTTAGAAGAATCAAATTGTCACGATCAGTGACAACTGTTAGAGTTGTAAAGTTAAATTAGCCGCTGAAATTAACTAATCAAGAAATGCCAAAAAATGATTTCTATATGTAAATATGGTATTAAAATAGACTGTCAGATCCTTGCAAATACAGTGCGGTGGCAAGCACAAAATCTCCACTCAACTTCAGAGACTACTGAGGCAAGCTGCACAGTTGGTCAAGTATAAAGTCCGCTCTAGAACACAAATTATCAACATAAATTTTAGGGAAGACTACGTATTAGTTTTCTCTTGTAGGATAATCACAAAACTTTGTGACTTCACTGGTGGGTTACTTAGTTGTAGGGTCACATTCAAATAATCTCAGTGGGGTTCATCGTGTAAATATCAGTGAGGGACATCTGATTTCAACTTCATTCACATGTTTAATGTTTATCTGTGTGCTCTATAGAAAGGCCTGGTTTCTGTGATTCTTAGCTGTCTGGCTTTTAGGAAAACACAAGGAACAATCCTAATGGACAAGTACTTTTTAAGACTTGGTTTGTACCATCTTCTATAGTCTCCCATTTTCTAAAGCAAGCTATAAGACAAAGCTCAGAAACACAGCTGAGGAGAAGGATGCACATCATCCAAGATCTTCAATCTTTTTTTTTTCCACTTTCGTGAGTTTACTTCCAGCAGGAGGGAATCACTGATTGACAATACTTGCCCCAAGAATTGTGCACACTCCACATAAGCAGCGCTGGATCATCACATTCAAACATCCAGCAGAAAACTCTAACTCCCCAGACACCAACATCACCACTGCTGGGGTATCCATCTTCAGGGCAGCTCAAGGGATGGACATGGTCAGATTTACAGTAGAGCAGGAGCAGAGGCAGCCAGCAAGCTTGTACAGGGAACCATCTGCTCTTCTCAACCCCCGGCATGCCAGCTGTCCAGCACAGCACCGGGATAATAAAGATCAGTGGTTGCTGCAATGAATGCACCATATCACATAGAGAAACTAATGTTAAAAATAAATTTTCACATTAAAAATGTGAAGGATATGGTGGTAAAAGTAGCAAATAAGGATTCTGATAAACATAATAAAAGTCCTAGATTTTATAGGGAATGAAAAATGTCTCTCTTGTTCAAAGGTATCCTCACCCCAAAGTTTGCCTCTTATTGTCAAAAAATAAACATACACTGAATAGATAAATAACTTGAAGTAGAAGTCAAATTTCCTTCATAGACTCTGGGATGCTGAACCATATCTTCTGAATAGCACATCTGAAGAAAAGTGGGGTAATGCTATGGCTTTGAAAGTGCCCTTTGGCTTACACCATGGTTTTCTCCGTTATTAACAATCTTTAGAGACCATTACACAGGTTGTTAGAACTGAAATTTCTGACCTATAAAACAGAAGTACCTGCATCTGGTAGCCTTAAACATGACCCTGAACTATTTATTGCTACATGCTTCAAGAGGAAGCATCTATAACCCTTCTCTTTTCATAGGGTAGCCTTGTAACTATTTGCACCAATTGGTCTAGTGAAAGCTTTATTCCACACTTCTAAGAGGTGATTATGACAGATAATGCAACTTAACTTTGATTGTGGCTTAAATGTAAAATGTTCCTTTAGGCTCAGGACACTGGGTCCGTAGCTGGTGGTGCTACTGAGGAGGTTTGTGGTACCTTTAGGGAGTATTATCTCACTGGAAAGGGATTACTGAGGAGTAGACCCTGAAATATTATAGTCTAGCTCCACTTTCTGGCTTCTCTTTAATTTTGTGGACATAGTATGACCATCTGACTCATCTTTCCACTACGTGACATGACAAATTGTATATCCTAAAACTGTAAGCAACAATAAACACTCCTTGAGTTGCTTTTTGCTATGCATTTGGTCACTTCTGTAGTAAAACAACTAATACAGCCTTGATTATTAGAACAATCCTCCTTGAAGGACCGAATCTCCACTGAGAAGTTATTTTTACCCTCAGATGATCACGTTATAGGGAAACCACATGACACAAAACAGCTATGTAGAGATATTCCATATGGCAGCCTGTCATTGTACATTTTTCTAACCCTTGTACTATATAAATGAATGAACAAACTATGATTGAGACTTCCCTGCTGAGGCCCCATCCACATGGAACAGAGGTACCATCTTGTTCTGTCATTCCTACATTTCCATTATGCTGAAACCATAAGCCTAGGAATCTTTGCTTTAAGGCACAAATATTTGAACTTAGTTTTTACAAAGCAGCAATAATTATAAAAGAAATGTAGAACATAAAAAATGGTGGTGCCATAAAAACCCAACACAGATACCTTGATTTTGGAGACGGTGACATGCAGGAGCTGAAGAGATTTGTGTGACTGTAGATGTTATTGTCAATGTGACTGGGTCACTGCATGCCTGGGTGCTTGGCCAGACACTACTCTAGGGGTATCTACATTTCTAGATGAGGTGAATAATTGTAGTAGTAAACTGAATACAGCATATTATCTCTCCCATTCCTAATACAAGTGGCCCTAAGTCACTGAGTCAAGGATCTGAATAAAACAGAAAGTCTGAGTGAAAGGAAATGCTTCCTGTTTTGATGTCTGAGATGACGCATTTGATTCTTCTGTACAAAGATACAATATGATAAAATAACAACTGGGCTCTTCCTGGATTACAGGCATACCAGTTCTTGGACTAAACTTATGCTTGCTTTTGGCTGTTTCAGAAGTCTGTGCTGCCAACTGCACATTTTGGGACCTCTCAGCTTCATAATCACACAAGCTTATTTTTTTGTGATGAATTATACATGTGCATCTCCAATTGTTCTGGTGTTTCTGGGAGAACCATAGCTAACACAGATCTGAAAGACACTATACAAGTTGGAAGGACCTCAAGGAGATAGTTGATAAAGTTGAGCAAATTGATAAGACATTGTCAGGGCTGAACAAAAGTTTAACCATTGTTAGTGGTAAAACTTTTGCAAGAATCAATTGTAAAAGCTAAAACAGCCGAGAGGATTATTGATCTAAAGGGATGCACAGAAGATACAAATGAAGAGAGAAACTGAGAGGAAACTTAAGTTTTCAAACACAGTGTACACGGGGATAACATTTGCTAGGCATAAAAATCAAACTACTAACCCTCTTCGATTTCTCCCAGCAGAAGAATCTCAAGTGTGGTTACCATCTCGAGAGTGAAGATGAGGTCATGGGAATAACGACTCAAACCTTTCAGTAGTACTTAGAGGCTGGGAGACAGCTTGTGTGATCAAATGCTTGGTGTGTAAGCACAAGAACCTGCATGAAATCCCTAGAACCAAGATGAAATAAGTGGATGTAATGGTGTGCTTTTACAATCTTAGCACAGGTATGGCAAAGATAGGTAGACCTGTGTCTTAGTGACTGTTCTATTGCTGTGAAGAGACACCATGACCAAGACAACTTACAGGAGAAACTATTTAATTGGGGGCTTGCTTACGGTTTTAGAGAGCTAATTCATGATCATCATGGCAAGAAGCAGACAGGCATAACACTGGAGCAGTAGCTGAGAACTTTATATCCTTGTTACAAAAGGAAGATAAAGAGGGAGAGAGAGAGAGAGACTGGGTCTGGCATGGGTTTTTGAAACCTCAAAGCTCTCCAACAGTGGCATACTTCCTACATAAGGCCACACCTATGGTGATATTTTATTTGTGCTGAAATGTGATTTTATTTGTATGTTAATAAATAAAGTTGCCTGGGGATCAGAGATAAGAGCAAGCCATTAAGCAGAAGTCTGGTAGTGGTAGCACATGCCCTTAATCCAATCACATGGCAGGCAAAGTCTCTGTGTGTTCAAGGACATAGCCAGCATGGTGACACATGCCTGTAATCTTAGTACCAACCATAGAGACCTGGAGGTCTGTATAGACAGGAAGTGACGAAGCCATATGGTTGGGTTTAGAACCAATGAGAAGGCAGAACAGAAAGGCAATAAAAGGACAGGACACAGGAAGAAGGTCTCTCTCTCTCAGGGGAAGGACAGCAGTGAGTGGTAAGATAAGGTGGTCTTAGCTTTTGGCTACTGCTTTGATCTCTGGGCTTTTAATTCTTTATTTGGCTCTGTGTTTCTTGTTTAATAAGACCATTTAGAATTACATCTACACACACGTACTTCATTCACCAAGGTCACACCTCCTAACCCTTCTCAAACAATTCAGTTCCCTGTCTCTGGTAACTAAGCTTTCAAATACATGAGCTTAGGAGGACTATTCTCATTCAAAGCAACACAATCCCTGTGACTCATTTGATAGGCAGTGTAGCCTATTTAGTAAGGAAGTCTGTCTCAAAACTCAAAGTGGATGACACTTGGAAATGAAACTTGATGCCCTCTAGTTTAAACACACTGAGCATACACACACACACACACACACAGACTTGGAAAGATTAGAGATGATGGTGATGGTATCTCATAAAGCCTTTTAAATATAAGAACATGTTGCAAGAATCTTAAGAACAGTGTATTGAGGTCTTGCCTCTGTTAAACAATTATAGTCTGAGAACTTTCAATGGCCTGAAGTCTAGTAGCATCAAAGAAAGTCAAAGTAGAAAAATGTTTATTTTATAAGTGACTTATAAGTATGATGAAGCATATTTTAAGTTGATAACTTCCAAGGTACATTAAGTATCTAAAACTAGACAGCCTGGATTGGAAAGAACAGTGTCAGTTCAAAATAAAAGGACATCATTGGGCTTGCCACGACTTTGAACAGGAACAATGTATTTGGTTCTAACCTTTAGCTCGCACCTGCATAACCTGGGAGGCCCTGTTCCCCCCCCTCTCTCTTTTCCAAATCCCAATGGGTCAGTCTTTCCAAACAAAGGGAAGGCACCAAAAAGCCCAGTTCTGCATTCTTTGCAGCTGTTGCAACTTCCTACCCTGAAGTTGCCAGGCTCCCAATTCCCCACTTAAAGCTCTCATCTTTTGACCATCCTTAGGCATAAACCCAGCTTGTGGCAGACACGTCATCACCCCTTGCCTACAACCTATATAATCTCCCTGCTTTCATTCAGGTGGGGAGCTTCTCTGGCCTCCACATCTGGGACTGGAGAATTTGTCTGGGAAATACTCTATTCAATATACCTGTTGTTATATGTTTTTCAGTTTGTCTTGGTCTGGCTTACTGTGTCAGCAGAAAAACTTATTATGGGAGGAGCAGAAAACCTATCAGAAAGCTTGGGTGGGATTCTTATTTGCTGTACATGCCATGCATTACAGAATAGAAATAACAATGCAAGTGCTGTGAAGCAGAGGCCAGAACTAAGACCATTTGTTGAAACTTTTGGGGGAAGTGTCAATTGCCCTAGTAAACAACTTGAGATCATACCTGGATGGTACACTCAGTAACTCTTATTTGTAATGAGAGTAACTCTCATTTTTAAATGGAAGCTTACTTAGTTCATGTGGCACTTAATTGTGTAACTGGTGAAAATTCTCCTCTCTTTTTGAGAAGTCTCCCGATTGAAAGGAACTGAACTGATGTGCATTGTAAATGCCTCTCCAGCAATAGCAATGGTAAATTTAGATGACAAGCCCCTGGATTTCAGTTGATGGGAATATGAACCATCTCATTCAGAGGTCTTGAGGAAAGGAAGAAATACACTTTTGATCATGGAATTCAAGGAAGAGGGGTGACTGTCACCACAGCCTGTACAGAGGTGATTTAAAAACAAGTTCATTTCAACAATGTCTGTGAAAAGATACGTTTTTTCCCACCCCCTTTACATTTAAGTCTGTGTGAGACATAAGTTTTTGACCAATGTTTGTTTAGGTGATACTGACTGATTTTAGAGGGTGGTGGTATAAAAATAACTGGGGTTGCTGGTTTTTGTTTTGTTTGATTTGGTTTTGTAGAATTCACAACTGAAATTTTGAGTCATTTGTTAAAGTCTGCATATGTTGAAGCACCTCACTATGAGGATGAAAAGACACATAAGGGATCTCATTAAGGTCTTTCTGTTGGAATCCCATTCTCTGTCTCTTTCTGCTGTTATCAGATCAAGATGTAGAACTCTCAGCTCTTTCTCCAGCACCATGTCTGCCTGCATACCACCATGACTCTCACCATGATGATAATGGACTAAATCTCTGAAACTGTAAGTCAGCCCCAATTAAATGCCTTCCTTAATAAGAGTTGTCAAGGTCATGGTGTCTCTTCACAACAATAAAACCCAGACACATACAATTTCACTGAACAGTTGTGAATCATCACCAAAAAGCACATGAAACAGAGTATATAGAATATGCTCAATAATTATTAGACATAGTAATGTGAGGAGGATTATGAACATGTGAAATATATAATAAAAGTCACTATTATTACTAGTGTCAGGATCACAGAAAGGCTGCAGTTTCCTTCAAAGGACATACTTTAACAAGTCAGTCAGGGAGATTACCCATGAATGCTGCTTATCATAAATATATACATGACAAATACAATCAGAGAAAAAACCTGATTAGCATCCATCACTTGTTCCATCTAAGTTCATGATCAGGATTTCCATAATTTAAAGTACCTGGGAAGATAGGAAGGGACTATACTCTTGACTTCATCTATTGTATAATCCAGTCTAGGAAAATATGACACCAAGTATCTTATGTTCAGCTATTTCCATTCATATGTGTTGCAGAGGTATTTTTTCCTAGACATTTCTACCCTTCAGAAGAATTTAAAATGGACCTGGGAATATAGCTCAGTGTAAAGCATTTGTATAGTATTCAGGAGGTCCTAGATTCAATTCTCAGTATTGTAAAGCCCTTTAATTGATACTATGAAACCTGATATCTCCTGAAGATAGAAGAAGGTGAAAGTGAATAGAAACAGGGAGAGAAACTTCCCACAGAACAATTTCTGACAAACTGAACAAGGCCATTGAAAATGTTGTCAGACACACCATATATTAAGGGTGTCATTCTACAGGTAGATTGCTTTAAATCCTGTTCAACACAACATTGTTTTTGAATATAAGTTTTATTGTGTTTTACAGTCCTGGTTTCTGTTGCTATGATAAAAAATCCTGACAAAAAGCAACTCATGGGAGAAAGGGTTTATTGAACTTTCAAATCTAGGTTACAGTCCATCATTATGAAGTCAAGGCAGGAACCCAAAGCAGCTGGTGACATTCACAGTCTGGACCAGAGAGAATAAATGCATGTTTATATGCATGCACGCCACTATTCAGCTCGCCTTCCTCATTCTTATTGACCCCCAAACCCAGAGGATGGTGATGCCCACAGTAGGCCAGGTCTTCCCTCATGCATTAATACAGTTGAGACAGTCTTCCATTGCCTTCATGAGGACCTAGTCTAGACAATTCCTTGTAGAGTTTCTCTCCCCAGGTGATTCTAGGTTGTGTAAAGTTGAGGGAACTAAACATCACAACTATAAAACAATTTCTTCATTTCTCTGAGTTCATAAAAATAACTTTATACATAAACTCTCCTCAAGCTTTTCAAATCTAGCATCATCATTTTACTTTTCCATACAATAATTGATTTTAAAAAGGCGCTCAAGAACATTACCAAAGTAGATATGAAGACGAGTGAAAAGAGCTATCGAAGTAATTGATGCTTGTGAGACAGAAAATTGAAAGCCCATGAAACTTTGGGCAATGTCATTGTAGGTAAAGCACACTTTGTAGTAGGTACATGAAGTTAAAGTAAAGGTACCAGTTATGTCTATGAATGTTCTTGATTATAGAATGTTCTTGGTTCTGCAACTACTAGGATGATGCCAAGTCAGCAAAGAAAAGCCATAAGAATATATTTCCCTTATCTAAGGCAGTCGTTCATGGTTTGTTCAAGTAGAGGTCAGTTTAACAATTTCAAATATCAGTAATCTTTTTATTATCATTCACTTTTATCATCCTAACAAAACTTACAAAATGTGGAGCCTTGTAATATTAAATATTTCTTTATTGGAATAGAAAATATAATTAATTAATAACTTATATTTACTAAGAATAAAAAGATATATAGATAAAATATAACCAAAATGAAGAACTAACTACACTTCCATTTTTTCCAAAATTAATGATGTTAATTTTCCCCAAGTGAAGCCTTTCTGTTCTTTAGAAATAGCAACTCAGTTTAGCACTCACATTTTTATTTAAAATTATTATCCATTATTAGGGTGTGAATACATGTGTGTATGTGTGTCATCCACGTGAGTATGTGCTATACGCACATGTGAAAGTCAGTGGATAATTTCCACTATAGGTTCCAGCGATCAAACTCAGGTCATCAGGTTTTTATGACAAGCACCTCTCCCGAGTCATCTTGCTGGACTTCTTTTCTTAATCTTATAATGTAGTCCTCACATGTGTCCCTGTTTAACATCTGTGGAAACTGAGGCATAGAGCTGTAACCTTACTGAGGTCTTGCAGGTAATCACTTTTCTTCTGGATGAAGAAATTGCCTCACCCCGTTGCCTTTCAGCCCATGCAGTCCCATAACAAGAAACATGGACGTAAATTGTTTTCCAACTCTCTTTGGGCTCCCTAACAGAGTTCCTGAGTCACGCGATAAGTAGCAATGACAGTGACAGCTGAGGCTTTCACTGAACACTTGACCAATAACCACAGAGATGGCATTACAAGTTGTGAAGGCACTCTAACTTGACTTGTACAGTTAAAGATCGTATATGTATGCCTGGGGTCAAAACAAAACTTACTGCTGGAGTTCAAATAGGTAAAAGTGTTGTAATATCATGACAGCAAATCTATCAGACATTTTTATGCTTATGATAATTAATCTTGAGTGAAATTAGAAAGTAAAACTATGTTACAGATCTAAGTCTGTAAGACCTTCTTCAGCCACTGAGCACTCACAACCACCTACCACCACAGGGACTTTTTACCGGCATAGACCTGTTTGGATTTACAGGCAGGAATCATTTATACCTGTAGAGACTCTGAACATGCCCACGCATAGAGCTGGTGCCTCAGTTTGTAAATGTTTCTTTTCTGGGTCTCAAGGGAGCCTCATTTTCAGAGCCCTGCAACACTGCCTGCCCAGTGGCTTCCTGGTGCCCATTCTTCCCCTAACCCTGAGCGCCTTTGTTCATGTTGACATCAATAGCAGAAATCCTGAAGACCGTTACTTTGTATCAGATAGAATGCATTCATTGGGACGGGCTGGGGGACGAGACCCCACCGCTGTTGTCATTCTTGGTTTTGTTACCCACATTTGCAGGATTTGATGAATGGGACAATCAAGGTGAAAAATGAGAGGCTTGTCACCCAGCACCCCAGAGCCCTCTGTCCTTTTCTTAGGGCTCCTTTAACTCCCTTAAGAGCAAAATCTTATCGGCAGCTCTACCTTCTCGTTACGCCTCCTTCCATTATTTAGGATGGCAGAGACAGGGAAGAGAATGGGTATCGGATAGACGACATTTCTCTTCCTCACCTGGAGGTTCTGAAGGCTGGCACGTAGTTCAGTGCGATATTCCAAGGAGGGAGCTGTGGAAAGGCAACACTCAGACTTAACGACGCCTCCTCCCGGTCATTGGGCCCTCAATGGAAGGGTTCTAAATCCAGATTGGGATTGCCAGTGTTTTCTTTGTGTTGCAATGAATTGAGGTAAAAGTTATCTAATCAGCAGGTTCTTAAAGCGCTTATCAATAAAATATTCATAGCAGCAGCTGCACCTGCTCTTCCCAGGCTCCAACATTCTTCTACTTCAAGATCTTTGTTCAACAATCTTCACGTGGTGACCACTTAGTGTCTCATTAAGTCTGCTGTGAATTCATCATAGGATTTGATTTTAAAATTCATACCAGAGAAGTGTCCAAACAACCTACCTGCCAGTTGAAGCCTCAATTTCAAAACTACTGACCAGGGTATGTCAATAATTACTAATGGCTCTCATTTGATAGTCAATAAAATGTGTTATTCAGTCTTACTTATTAATGCAATTACCCATAACATCTGTTTAAAACAAGAAAAATTAATGTGGATTATGCTAATTTCATTGCTGAAAGCAAATAATAATATGGAAATTGACTGGTTTTCATTATATAAAAAGTATCTTAACGCAATTAGCATATTCAGTAGAATTCATTCTAAGCACATGGGACTCTAATACTCAATTTAGACTAGGGTAGTAGTTGGGAAGTGTTCATCTAGAGAAATGTGAAAGAGAATTAGCCTCTCTACCCCCTGGCAGTCTCCCTACAGTGTCAGGCTCACACCTGCTGAACACGTATTCCATTTGGTTAATACAGAACATTAACCTGAACACTCTGGTCAAATGTGCTCTCCGCATATGACATTCATAAATTAATGTTCGTGAAACTTTCACCTAGATACCAGCTAAAACTCGGAAGTCTGTCACCCTCTGTGTTACAAAGCAGGAAATGGCTGCAATTGTATTTTGGCAAAGTATTGTTTACAGGTTTTTGGTTGTAAGCAAGTAGCATGAACTTTAAAAAAAAAAATGAGGCTGATAAAGGACCTAATTGAATCATCCCTGAAGAGTTGTAGTTCTGAACGAGAGTTACTATCAAGGAATCACTACCTCAGTATTATCACCCAGACCAACCTTCTCACTCTCGCTTCTCCCAACCCTTCTCCCTCTCCTTCTCATTACTCTTATCTTTAGCACCTGGAAGTCTTGACTTCCTCATAACGTTTAGACCCAAAGCTGAATTTTCCACAAAAGTCTTCCCTAGGGAGAGAGGAAGTCTATTTTAGGATAGAGGTAAGTTTTTAAAACAAGACCTCCTGGCCGGGCGGTGGTGGCACACGCCTTTAATCCCAGCACTTGGGAGGCAGAGGCAGGCGGATCTCTGTGAGTTCGAGGCCAGCCTGGGCTACCAAGTGAGTTCCAGAAAAGGCGCAAAGCTACACAGAGAAACCCTGTCTTGAAGAAAAAAAAAAAAACAAAAAACAACAACAACAACAAAATAAACCAAGATCTCCTTTGCCCTAAAGTCATTAAAAGTTCAATGTTTGTCGTTCTATTAATGGATTGTAGGTTTATGTAGCCATTCCTAAACCAGTTATCACTGCAAAGTATTAGAATATAATGACTGTTCTAAATTAATCTAGGCTCATCCCCAAACCAAGAGCTGAGAAAGCAGAGGAATGGCTCTCTGACATCTGCTGTTGCTATGAGAAAGAAAAGATGAAGCATCACAAAATCACCAGATGTCCAATAAAGGTGAGTCTTCACTACTTCCTATAGTCCCGCTGAGCCAGACTGGCCTTTTAATAGAACCATGGCCTGGATATCCAGAGGAAAGCACACAATAACACAATCTTGTCAGAGCAGCAAAGCTGAACCCTCAGATCAGATTTCCTACTGGGTCCCTGCTGTTCGACCTCATCTGACTTTGTCTTCTATTGTAACCAAGGGAAGAATGTTTTCTTTTATTATCATGAGGCAGGTGATCAGTAAGAGAACTCCAAGGCCCTGGTCCTCTCTATCCTGCCCATTGTACAACCTGTTAAGAATTGCAGGTGAGCAAAATAATCAGGAATAAGAAGGAAATAACAGCCTCCATTCTTGACATTTGCAGGACTGAAAAACATCTCTTGACTAGCCAATCAGATGTGTGCTGTAGAATATTAGTTTATGATGTGCTACATTTGTTCATGCTGTGGAACATTTGTTTATTGATGCAACGATGTGTTGCATTCTTTCATGTTGCATTTGTTTGACTCTGTGAGGCTGTGTTACTTGGCTTGTCTAAAACACCTGATTGGTCTAATAAAGAGATTGGTCTAATAAAGAGCTGAATGGCCAATAGCAAGTCAGGAAAAAGAGTAGGTGGGGCTGGCAGGCAGAGAGAATAAATAGGAGGAGAAATCTGGTTGGAGAGATTGAGGAGCAAGAAAAGAAGGGGGACAGACACCCAGCCACACAGCCAGACATGGAATACGAAGGAAAGAGAAGATATATAGAAATAGAGAAAGGTAAAAGCCCAGAGGCAAAAGATAGATGGGATAATTTAAGTTAAGAAAAGCTGGCTACAAGCAAGCCAAGCTAAGGCCAGGCATTCATAAGAAAGAATAAGCCTCCATGTGATTTATTTGGAAGCTAGGTGGTGGGCCCCCAAAAGAGCCAAAAGAGCCAAAGAGTAAAACACAACCAACTACATATTTGCAACATTTGACCACAAGCCAACACCTGTGAGAAGGCACCCACAGGTCTTTGACCACACAGTTCTTTATAAATCACCCCTAAAGCAGTTTTCCAGCAAGATGGGTGAGAGACTTCCAGCCGCTATCCAGCTATTTTATGACAATACAGTCTTTTTTTCTATACCTCTCAAATAATTGCCCTTAGTTGTGTGATAAGCAAACCAAGCATGTGAATGGTAATAGGAGGGAAAGCTGGAGAAAAAAAAAACTTATTTTTTTATTGACATCTAGTAGAACTTTAGACTTCTTTTCAAGAGAGGCAAAGCTTTTGGTTGTTCTTGTTTTGTTTTTGTTTTTGTTTTTAAAGAAGGCTATGACATTGAGAATGTCAGAGCCAAAGTTCTGTTTTAAGTTTTAAATAGTGAGCCTAAGAAATCCATAAAACAAAAATGTCTCTAACCTGTAAGCCTCTTGCCCAAGGACAGATAGTTCCTGAAATGCTGGAGGCTACTGTTTATGGGAGATAAGAAGCCACATGTTTTTCACTCCCCTAAATAAGTTTGTTTGACCCATCTGCACCAGATTTGCTTGATTACATGTAGGCAGGAAATGTGTCAAGATATATGCCTGCCCCTGATTGGACCTGAGGGGAAATACAGTAGCCTTATGGGTTTGCCTCTTCAAAATGTGACTGTCACCATTTTCTGGAAACCCCAGAATGGACATGGCCAGAGTCCATCATCCTGGCCAGTATTTAATTAAAATTTGCTTCAAATTTGGCTCAAAAATTGTGATGGTGGTCTTTTTCTTGACCAGTAGGTTTAACATTAGAATAACAATTTGAAGACTCTTTTTGATAAAGCCAGCACTCTAGCTTTGATAGTGCTATCATCCCCATGTCCTCACCACTAAAGTATACTATACCTTATTACTTACCCTTACAACATTACCTAAATTTTAATGAAACAAATACTAGTTATAGCTTGTGAGCTTTACATTTTATTTGACTACATGATACATGCATTTACATTGACAGCAGTTAGCAGTTTCTTATCGACTCTTAGGCTAAGGGCAATATGAACATGAAGAGCCAGTGATGTAGGTGCCAATACCCTCAGTGTGAGCATGCTGAGTATCCATATCTGAAGCACGGAGTCCTAGAGATAGGAGCCTACAGGTCCCAGAGAGTTATGCGTTATAAAGAAAAATGTCCTAGAGCTTTATTGGCTTCATACCAATAAATACTAATGTTTATGCAATCATTATAATTTCTAGACATAGTAAAATTCAGCTAAACACTTGACTAATGAAAATCACTACACTTGTAAGAGTCCTGTGCAGTAGAGGCCAGATTTATAATGTTAGTTAATTAAAATTTAAGAGGATGTTGAAAGATGTTAAGAGTCAGAGGACCAGAAGGACTGATGAAAAATAGTATATTCTGGACATGACATGGATAATTTGCCCAAAAGCTCTTACCAGTATGGGTGCCTGAACAGAACCACAGCAGTAAACATTCTAGCATGGATGGAAGAAGGGTTCACAAGGTCTAACCCTAATGAGAAGAGCTATAGGCAGTTGGCTTCTGAGAGAGAGAGAGTCAGTCTTTTCAGGATTGAGCTTCCTGACAGGTTAACCATGCCCAAGTAGTCAGGCCTACATCAATGCTTACATGTGGTCAACACTACCTGGAAAATATATATATATATTTGATATGTATTGATATTTATAGAAAAATAAGGCATTAATGTAAAATGGAATGTTGGGAGGACTTAGGAGTTGGAGAAAGGGAGAATGGGTAGGATGAAAATATATTATACTCATGTATGAAATCCTAAAAATATCATTGGTAGTAATAGTAAAACTTAATAAGTAACATTAGCATTGGAAGGAAAGAATAGATTAGTAGAAATAAAGTTGTCTATTGACAATGTAAGCAAAGGAAACTTAAAGCATCAATCTATAGCATAAAAGAAAACACAATGTGCATCTATGCATGAGCAAGGCATCTTCTCCCCTGGGTTCCCCAAGGTCTCAGTTTCCCCAAGGCATAAATGAATTATCTCCCCAACAAGCCATTTCACATTAATTATATGCTACTGAGGGGAGTCACACTATTGGTTTCCCCTCTAGATCTCTCTGGAGCTTACACACATGCCTTTTGATACGAATTTTTACATATCCATCTCTACCTCCAGACACAAATTATTGCAGTTACATGAATTGTGTTATATTAAATCTATGATTTTATAAACCACATGTATCTACTTCAGAAGGATGGAGCTGCTGTGGTGGTTATACTAAGTGTCCTAATACAACCTTGGCTATAAGAAAATCAGGCATCTTGAATGCAAATATGAGACATTGTCCTTTCCTTAAACTATTATACTTTTTATTTATTCTTTGGGAATTTCATACATTTATTTTGATCAAATTCACCCTCACTCCCCTCATCAAACTCCTCTTCCATACCTTTCCAACTTCAAATCAAATCCCTTTTCTCTTCTGTCTTGAAAACAACCTACTGGGTTGATTTATAGAGCTCCCTTTTAAATGTTCCAGCAACCTAGAACAGCCGACTCTACTAGAAGGCAACACCCACCCACGCACTTGACACTAGCCTGACTAAAGCTGGACATGTATTACCTTGATTCTGTAGTTCTGGTGTTGATCAAATAGGTAAAACTTGCAACTTGATGCCATGCAAGATACATCAAAATTTAGACTCATTATAGACGTTGAGGTTAGAATTTCTTAATATCTTACTTAATCTGTTAATTCCTTTTTACAACCTAGGTCTTCTGAATTGTAACAGTTAATAAAACATTTCAACATGCATTTTCTCTTTCTTTGCCACAAACAAAGCAAAACCAAGCATCAGTAACAACAAAAAAAACCAAAACAAACAAAAACGCTGTTGTCAAATTATTCATTGATTCTAGGATCTCTGTGTATGTTGTGGGAGGAAGATTAAGTTGAGTTACAATTGAGCAAACCCCTAATTCTGAAGTGATATCAGTTATTTAATATGCAGATTGATTCTTTGAATAACTCTAAGTAGAAAGCATTCAGTGAACCCCAAAGGATAGTCCTCAATTATCAACAATCAGGAAATGTTCACAGGAGGCCTGCCACCACCTGTGAACAGGAGCCACCACTTGAACATACAGAAGTCATTATGTAGTACTAAATAATCCTACTTTATAATGTTCAAGATGGGGGCATCTTAAATTATCCAGCGTGAATGGCATGTGTGACCCTTTAAGACTACTTAGTTCATCAATGAAACAATTCGTGCCCTCTACATTTAAAAGAGAAACTAAACATGCTTTTTCACAAGAACTTCTAACTTCATTCTGTAGAAAACAAAGATGCATTTGAAATCCTTAAAGTGCCTCCTGTTCCAACACTCAGGAATATCTCTCTTTAAAATTTCGTTTCCTCCTATCATCCTTTTCCTTTCAAAATGCCAACTGATCCTCATTATAAAACAGTATTAGCACATTCTGGGACAGGTGCTTAAACTTTCTGGGGTAAAGGGTGTTTAAAGACTGCTAAATGCAAAGCACTTTCTGTGCCTTAGCTAAGGCTGTCTGGAGAAACTCAGAATGAACTAGCAAAAATCAATTATTTTAACTGGCTCTTGAGATGACTTAGTATGAACTTTTCTAATTATGATAAGTTATCTGTCCACAGGCACTGGTGTCTTCCACTTTTAAAGGCATGATTATGACCAAAAACTGAGATGTTCGGGATGTGCTTGCTGCTACATTTGATGGGTCTTCCTGATATGAAGATACATAATTTCCTCAGTGAAGGCCTTTATTTCTTTGTTAGAGAATACCACTTTCCAAATTGTTTCCAGTAACACTTTCTTTATCGATTGTACATTGCAAATCTCTTCCCACTCTTTGATCTTGACTGTGCTTACTGGCTTGACATCTAGCCAGTGTTCAGGTGGACCCCCTTACATTTAGTCACAATAGGAAGGTGATTTGCCTCAGGAAGAGACAGGTGATCACAAATTGAGGTTGGAAGGATGTGAGATGTGGATATGGACATGAACACTGAGACCATTTTACATGAGATAGAGGTAGAATAATTATATTTATATTTATTATTTGGAAAAGGAAAGCATTTTGATTTTCAAAAATTATACAAGCCATGCCAGTTACTCCAACTCATACCAAGGAGAAATCGACAGCAGATTTCTAGTGAAGACTAGGAAGTGAAAGGGTACTGTTTTTGAGACTCTGAAACCAGGCTGGCCTGGAACTCACTACCTAGCCCAGATGTCCTTAAACCCATAACGATCAACGCCTCTACGATTCATTATTCATTTCTGATCATTCTGAATTGCAAACAAAAAAAAATTCCAACATCATTGCAGAAAGTTTTCTTCAGTTAGCCTCAAACTTATGCATTGATCTTTATTTTGACATCTCATAGTTTTGGGCCACTATCGTCTCTTTCCTTTTCAACATGCCCCAAATCTTAGGAAACAGTGCTGGAAGCCTACAACAATCACCTTACCAAGTCATAGGAAGAATTGTATTAACAAAATTATTTCCAAGTTATACTGGCCTGATTAATTACTTTCACAAAGATTTTGAATTTCAGGGACATATGATTTCCAGTTGGCAAGACAACTGCTAAACTAAAAGCATTTTCTGCAGTGAATTTAAGGCAGAGGACTCTTGAAGTTTTCTGTAAGTTCTGATAACATCATTGCTTTTGAATGGCACATTTATAACCAGTCAAATAAATAGGCAGAGGCTATAAATGCCCTTTGCATTTGAAGATAGAGTCAAACTTATTTTATTCCTCTTAGGAAATTCCGGACACCTCTATTTTATTTACATTTTTGTTTTGTTTGTGTTTGTTGTTTCCTTTGTCCTCACACCTATCCTTGAGGAAATAATAATCATAATAACAGTAAAATTCTGCTACAGATCTGGAGGTAGGAAATGTGCGTGATATCTGGGAGTTAGAAAACACGTATTTGAAACAACCAAGAAGACTCCAGACTTTGTCATGCTTTTTCCTTTCATTTGTCTTTTAGACAGTATCATCCCCTACAGCCCGGAGTAACCTTGAACTCAGGAATGTCCAGCCTCAGCCTCCCAAGTGCTGACAGTTTTGCAGCCTGCTCTGCCCACCTGGCATGCTGCCTTAACTCCAGTCATTACTGTACCCATAATAATCTCATGCAATGCCCTTGACTCTGCTCAGTTTCTTTTTTAAAACCCGTTGAAATAATTCCCAGTGTCTGATTTTTCAAGCAGTTTAACCTTATAGGAATGGCTGGTAATTCCACTCCAGAATAAAGCCTGAATGTAATACAGTGACTACTATAGGCTATGTTAAGTTTTAAACGACTCTTAAATAAAATACAAACGAACATACATCAGTGTCAAAATCCCATACACAAGACATAAGGAATGGAGAACAGTAGATTCCCACACAATAAGTATGTATTAGATGTGAGAGCTTTCTTAGCCCAGGAAGATGCACTGCTTTGTGAAGAAAGTTATTTTCAAATCCCCCAGCTGGACACAATTAGCATCAACAGTTCCAAAAAATGGACAACAATAGTACATGCAAACAACCCAGAACTTCCCGGTTCTACCTCAAGAATCAGGAAAGAGTCTTTATTTACAGAAATATACATATAGGAAGAGATTCTGTAGAGTTCAGCCAAGGAGGCAGAAGTTTTACATCTATCAAGCAGCAAGTATCTCTATAGATTCAGTTGGTTGCTTCATTCAGAAAATAGTTAAGATTTATAAGCTCCTTAGTCACACATGAAATGATTCAGTTCGCTAGTGCACACAGAGCTGGGAGCCAGCTGCTCTTCAATTCATGCTATATCCTCTGGTACAGAAAGAGCTGAGCTGGCTGTGTGGGTTCTCTTATTGTGTCAAATCAAACCTCATCTTACCTCGACTTCCTTGTTCTTCTCTTTGTTTCTGCCCATTGAACTTCTCCCATTGCTGGCCGTCTCCCGGGCTGGGATTACAGAAATCTGGTGGAGGGGCATATTGGCAGGGCTGCAGGTGGCCAAACCCTGATTGGACGCCTTATGGCTTCACTCGCCCTGAGAAGCCCACCTGCAGAACTGTTCATATCCTTGCTTTGCCAAACTTGGATCTAAAGAAAAAGGAGGAAAATAGTGTTGGAGACACTGTACAGCAGTGGCTAAGCTCACTGAAAGGAAATTTTTAAAAATACGTAAGAAAGATAACCCAAGGAGTATTACATTCTCAAAAGGACGATTTACTGCAAGTCATAACTGCCCTGCTTTGTCACTCATGCATCCCCCTCCCCTAAGAGCATCATGGGAGACAATTCAATTTCTACCGTACCTAATAACTGTCATGGAAACCAAGGAAACCCAGGTCTCACGGGCCCTTATTAACAACTGCTCCTTTTAATGGAACAGACTCCCACATTTGCAGCGACTGACACGGGCTTTTGTTTCTACCCAGATCCCCAGGAGTCTGTGGAGCACCCAGAGACGTGGATCCTGCTGACAAGGTAAGTAAGCAGAAGGCTGAGAGGCTTAGTGTCCTATTTGGATACAAATCTCTTCCTTGAAAGGCTGGGCTGGCTGCCTGGGTCATGATTGTCTTTTACGCAGCTACAATAAGCTGCTTAGGTCAAAGGAGCTGCCTGGAGTGGAGAGCATTACTTGAGCTGCCCAGAGAAGGAAAGGGGGTGGAGGAGGAGAAGCGGGGAGATGAGAGGAAGGAAGGAAGGGGAGAGAAGGAAAAGAGAAGAAGGGCATGGGAAGAGAGGGAAAGAAGGAGAGAAGAAGAGAGAGAGAAATGGAGAAGGGGAAGAGGAAGAGAAAGGGAGAGGGGAAAAGAAGAAAGGGAAACGGGGAATAGGGAGAGAGGGAAGAAAGGGAAAGAGAAGGAGGTAAAGAGAGGCTGGAGGGGAGAGAGGCAGAGAGAGAAAGTGATGGAAAGAAGGTTAAAAAGATGGTGAGGGGAGAGAAGGTAGAAAAGAGGGGGCAGGAAGTTAGAGGGGAAGGAAGGGAAGCGGGAAAGAAGGATGGGGAGAGATGAAGAGAGGGAGAGAGAGGAGATAAGAAAAAAGGAGAAGAGGAAGGAAATGGGGTGAGGCAGAGTGTCAGGGCAGGGACTAGACAGAGGGAGAGCGGGAAAGCAGGAGCAGAGAGGGCGGAACGAGGAATGAGGAGAGAGGTAAGTGTGGCCTCTCCCTAGCCAACACCAGGAGTGAGAAAGCTGCCCCCTCCTCTCTCAAGCCCAGACCCACCCCACAGCACTCAGTTCTGCTTCTGGCGACTCCTGTGCTCTCTGAAGCACACTGGTTTGATTCAGATGTAGATATTTTCATTTCTGCTAAGGACTCCAGTGTCCTCTTATGAGGATAAAATGCTCAGGGGAAAGTAAATCAGAATTTCTGCTCTTCAGATTACAAACAAAACAAAACATTTTTTTGCAAACAGTCCATAGGAAGTCATCACAGTTAGTCACTGCAACCCATCTCCAGCTATCTTTGTATTTTATATCAATAATGCCACTTCCAATGAGATGTTACAATTTGTTTAAACTCAGGATCAAGTATAGGAGAGATAGCTACCACCATTGACACTAATATAAAAATTACCCATGGAAAGACAGTCAAAAGAGAAACTGTTTTCAATCTAAACATCTGCATTGAAATAAATACCATGTATTTTCAAATTTGAGCCAAGTATATATTCCCTCTTCCAAGGTAGTCACCTTCATGTGGTCCCCTCCCCTGCTCTCCATCTAGCCCATCTAAAGATATTTTAAAAAGCATAGTTAGCCCAGGGCATGTTGGTATAAATGAGGTTTCAACAGGGTTGTTTATGGTGAGCATCTCAAGGGACCCTTTTGCAAAACAATCATGACTCCTATATAGCAAGTCTTCAGAACCACCCTGTCCAATACTAACACAACCTTAGTACAGTCAGCTGAAGTCCTCATGGAGATAACCTCTTGCTGTAGAATCCTTTCTAAAAGTAGCGGAGGGTTGCTCTAAACTTTAACTCCATTCATCAGTCTCAGCTCGGAAAGAAGTAAAAATGTGGAAGCTTGCATGAAGGGACTGTGTAAGGGCTAGTCTCTTCTAAAACTTCGGTGCCTTATTCTCATCACCCAGAAGGCAAAGGAGGATGGAGTTTGAGGCCTGCTTGGTATGGAGCAAGTGACCATCTTAAAAAATAATCCATACGAAGTTAAATTGGTTAAGCATTGCTATGGTTTACAAGTCACATATGTGACCCGTAACTACAAAGGAGACACATCCTTACTTAAAAGCAATTGTTAATCCCTTTATCCAGGACTGTCTTAATTAAAAGGAGGTTGGCAATGGAAGTCTATAAATCTAATGGTCTGTGACAAATACTAAAATGTGAATTATAAACTTCTTTGGGAAAGGCATATTGCCAGTGTTTACTCCACAGAAGCCCCTGGTAACAGCCAAGGCAATTTTCCAGATAAAGTTAGACTTCAGTACTTTTCTCTAAAATATTCATTAAAGTTATAGGAAAGGAGATTTCCAGCTTGAATTAACAAAGTGCCTGTCTTAATCCTGCATCTCATTATGCATGTAGAGTGATCCTTTGTTTACTGTGAGATTTTTTTTGAAACTAAGATTTAAAATTTAAGTTAATTTGACTTGTACGGTTGAGTTACTTCAATTTGCTATCTTTTATCCTGAAATTTAGATTACAAATCGAATTTCAGGAAAAAACATTTCTACCTTAGAATATTTTGCACACTAGACAAGAGGAGGTCTGTTAAATCTTTTTAATCAAATATTGAGAGTTAAGAAAAGTTAATTAACATTTATCCAAGCTTATATTAGGAATGGTGATAAACTGAGACAAAGCTTTATGATTGTTTTTCAGGCAGAAAAAGATGTGTTCCAACACTTCATTTAATATTTGGCTGTCTTGGAACACGGGAACCCTCACCAGCCGTGTCTGTGGTATATGTTCACCTGGGCTGTTCCTCAGGCAGCTCCTGAAATGCTGTCCAGCCGGAGTGTGAAGGCTCTGGAGCAATCATCTCATGTAGCAATTGAAAGCTCAGAGAACTGCTGGGGAATCACAGTTCTCCTGTGGGAGTCTAGGCAGATTACACAGTCATTAACCCCATGGAGTAAAGGAGGAGCTGTGCATCCGACAGCTGTGGGCTAACAACAAGCAGACAGTAGCCATGCCATCAAAGATGAGTCTCGCAGCTAACTGGTTTCCTCACAATACCACACAATCAGGACTTATGAACTGAACTCTGTGGTAACTTTGGACTATAATTATGAAGCTGTCATGAAATTTCACTGTGGCCTGGACAGTTCCATAAGAACCTCGGAATGTCTGTGTTGCTTCTGTGAACTGACTCCAGCCCTGGGGGTTTGGAACTCCACTGCAGTACTGACTGTAACACTCGAGACCTCAGCTTCGCCCAAGACTTCCGCTTTGCTGTTCTTCTCAGCACAGGCTTTTAAAAGACAAACAAAGCAAACAGTGCATCCATTCCTCTACCCTGAGACCCATCTCAGGCTTTACAGAATCAATAAAGGAGAGTGCGGAATGCTAAGGGGCTGGTCTGGATAGCAATTAAGCAAGAGAGGAGACATCAGGCAAAGACAGGAAGGCAAGAAAACACCTGGTAACACACACACACACACACACACACACACACACACACACACACACACACGAGGCAGACAGACTGACAATCCAATCCCATAAACGTTTACTGAGCATC
>CABHPH010152572.1:34330-44884 GCA_902168325.1 Peromyscus nudipes | reverse complement strand
AGAAACTGTTCTTGCCTGGACTGCTTGATCGACTGGACATACAGGACCCTTAGAAAGGTAACCACTGAACTTTGCTTGACAAAATGGTCCTTCAGGTTCCTGCTTTACAGAGGAAACTGCCAGACATTCTACAGGACACAGAAAAAAATGATTGAGAGACTCTAGGCCTGTGAGCTGAAAACAGATGCCCCAACTTTACAAGAGAACTTTAAATGACTGTCCAGGCTGTCAGCTGTCTCTGTCTACCCTACAAGACTCCCGAAAGTTGGTTACATCTTCTCCATTTCTCAGGTAGTATTATATCCTTCTGAGGTCTTTGATGTGGTTGAAGACTAGATAGTTATAATTTCCTCAGTTATGATAAAAGATAAGTTAGATGTAAAACCTTAAACTCATAAATATAAGATAGATAGGATATCTTCTTTAATATTGTAACTGTAATTCTTGCTCAATAATTGTTTTGTTATATGTAATTTTACTATGTTAAAGTTAAAACCTTCCTTTTTAAAAAAAAAAAAAAACAAAAAAAGGGCAAGTGCTGTGGATATCACTCTGTATCAATAAAGCGCTGATTGGCCGGTAGCCAGACAGGAAGTATAGGCGGGACTAACAGAGAGGAGAATTGAGGGAACAGGAAGGTAGAGGAGAGACTGGCTGGAGCCGCGGCCAGGAGAAGGAAGATGTAAGGTACCGGTAACCCACGAGCCACATGGCAAAGTAGAGATTATTAGAAATGGGCTAAATATAAGAGTAAGAGCTAGACAATGATAGGCCTGAGCTAATGGCCAAGCAGTTTAAATAATGTAAGCGTCTGTGTGTTTATTTTATAAGTGGGCTCGGAGACTGGCGGGACTTGGGAGCTGGAGACTGGCGGGTGGCAGAGATTTGTCCTGACTGTGGGCCGGCAGGAAAACTCCAGCTACAATCTTACATCAATGATGCCTATACAGTATAAATGCTTTTCAATAAATATTTCTTAAAAAACATTAAAACTATGTTGACCTTAGTGTTAAAAATTAGTCTTTCAACATGTGCATACACACACACACACACACACACACACACACACACAAATCAGAAACATAATTCATGCTCCTGTTAGTCTATTAAGTTCACTGGTTACATCTCACTATTTCTTGCTTGAAAAAACAAGCATAAAACTAGGTCTAAAGCTGGATTTATCTAGCAGTGTACTATAAAGGAAATGATAGGCAACGTAGACACGTGGTTCTTAAATTTCAGTAGATTGTACAACAGACTGATCACAAATACTTCCAAAAGAGAAAGGCTGGGAGAAATAATGATCAGAGAAAAGTGAAGAAGAATCATGAAAACAAAACAGTATTCTCTGGTTATTTTACTCCATTTCTTGTGTAGAATGATCCATAATATTATTGAATTGTCATTGCTTACATTAAAAATCCTATGTGTGATTGAGCTTCTGTGTCTAGATTCATCCACAGTAACTCTGCATAGAATCTGGTGCTATTTCAATTCTAGGATCCCTTTCAACCCCCATAGGACTTCTTTAGTAGCAATATTTCGCTTTTATTTATAATTTGGGATTATTTATTGTTGTTTAATATTTGTTGTTTGTTTGGTGTTCTGCTTGCTACTGGTCTTTAATATTTAGAAATAATCTCAGGATATAGTTCTGTTTTTGTAAAACCTACATTTTTACAAAAACTACCCACATACTTTAAGAACATTTAGCTAACACCTAAAGAGAGGAAGTCAATATATCTCCACACTGCTTGATCAGGTTAGAAGAAATGGCAGCTCTTAACAATAAACTTGAAATTGGTTTAAACAGATTCATTTAAACATTGATAGTCGGTGGCTAGCAGATGTAGGTCTGAACTGTTGCTAGAGAAAGAATACAGCAATTAGCAACTGTTATGGTTAAGAAGAGTAAGAGAATATGACAGTCAAAGTGAGGAGAAGAAACAGCACAGGAAAGGAATGTGGATGATGTGATAGAGATACGCTGGTACATGATGTGGGTGTGACCAGAATTACATTGAGCTAGATTAGTCCATACTATGATTTTCTCAGGAAAAAAATGTGAATAATGATTGTAAAACTGAAAAAAACAATGTGTGAGGGGAGTTTTCAGTGAGTGTGATTAATGTTGAAACCTCAGCCTGTAACAGTATTGGGTTTAACTCCAACTTTCCTAAATCTACTACAAATATGCTTGTAATGTTCCAAGAGTGTCATGCAAAGGAACTCATGGAACAGACTCAAGTGATTTGCTCTACTCAAGAGACTCTTTCATAATTTACAAGGAATAGGAAATGTTTACTTGTGTTTCTAATTGGCTGATGTAACAGTCTGAAGTAAGATAAACTTTTATTGTCTTGCTTATGTACATCTGGGTTTGGGCAATTTTGTAGAAGAGAATGTCAATAAATTGGAAGCAATAGTAACTCATCTAGAAATTCCCAGGTGGACTATCCAAATACTTCTAACTATAATTATGCTTTCTTGTGAAAAAGAGAAATAAAAAGGCAGATAAACTTAAAGGAATTAGGCAGTGACCAAAAGAAGAGAAATCACCAGAAGCTAGCTTTGGTGTACGTGCATTATGATGGAGAACTCTCCTGGAACAGAGGCAGTCAGCAGAAAACAGATTAGGACGATTTAAATAGCCATGGTGAGATATAGCTAGTGGGATCAAAGACTAATAGGAGTGAGAGCAGCCTGGCCACAAGGAAATAAGAAAACGGTTGTCACCATTTTCTGGAGGATGTGCCTAGGGGTTTTCAGGAGAAACATTCCTCAGTAAAGTAGTTAAGTAAATAACACTGGGAATGCTGACAACTGATGGAAAATCATAGCAGCAAGCAACTAGAGATCACTGATATGCATCATTGTGGACTAGCACGTATGCCTGTGCATGGAGCTAGAATTTTCTGCAAGATTGACACTGATATGATCATTCCTACTTAGCCCTAGTAAGAAGTCATGGACTGTGTCTACACCCATCTCTTCAGCTTCTTGATACAGTAAGCCATCTTTATCTTGGCAACAGCTGTGAGTATACATAATTTAGCTCATTTCATGAGTAAGAAAATGTTTGTGATAATAAGTGCAGTGACCTATCCTATGCTACCTTTGTATCCTATCTACCTTGCAAGATTGTGATTGGAAAATAACGCTTAAAATATTTAAGGTTGGGAACATAATTCAGTGGTAAAACAGTTGCCTACCAAGTGAGAGGCTTCTAGCTCATTCTCCAGAAACATTAAAAACAAATAAACAAACAATAGATGTTGAAGAAAGGAAGAGAGGGAAGCAGGAGAATAAAGTAAGCAATATTATATTAGTAGTTCTGAATATTTTTAGATGATACTAATGAATATCTTGGATATTGTACTTGAACTTGTTACTTTTTCCAACTTATAACACCATTTATATCAAATAAATAGGATCACTCTATATACCATGCACATGTGGATACGCCGATTACAGAAAATGTACATGAGAGATCAGTGCTTACTGGGCATCAGCAACTATGCCATGTCCTCACCAGCCTGAATATAGGACGTCAGTCACAGCTTGTATAACTGTAGCACATGGATTTCTATTACTGTAAACCATTTTGGTTCTGATATTTTGTAATGGTGCTGAAAATGAAATACCATTTCATGTAGAACTGAGAAGAAAAACACTGTTTGTTCAGGAGTTACCTGGTTTTGATATTTTGTCACATCAACCCAAGTGGACAAAAACGAGCTAGCATGGCAAAAGGTGACTAATGACCAGAGAGAGCCCCAGTCAGAACCACGAGGACAGAGACATTTTTCAGTCTGAGGAAACATACGATGCAAATGTCCTGTCACCAGGATGACTTTGAAGAGCCCAAAGGACACTCAAAGATTAAGGTGTCATTAAGGACTAAAGCAGTAAGGCCAGGGGATTTCTGACTGAAGAAGATAATGGAAGAGATCATGTTGGGTTTGAAAGACAGTATAAGGTATTCAGATTTAATTTTAAGCTTTTGGCAAGAAAAGGTTCAATATAACTTGTGATATAGAGGTGACTAAGTGGGATATGGTAATTTTTCCTTGTCTGACAACATGAGTTAAGCTTCCAAACCCAGGTGGTGAAAGGAGAGAACCAGTTCCTGAAAGCTGCGCTTTAACCATCACATGTACATGTGCTTTAGTGCACAGAATGTGTTTGTGCACTAACACAAATAAATAAAATGTAAAAAAAAATATGTTATGATGGGTTATGAGAGCAAGGTGAGATTCATGACGATACAATTTTGATAGTCTTGGGAGAGATGTCAGCATCACAGGGGATTCTGATGGATGGTACAGGAGGCGAGGAGTGGGAAGAGATATGATGTGTTCTAGATGTCCAGGAGCTACCATCCCTTATAGAAATGTAAGAGGAAACAAGCTAGAGAGCCAGTGATAATGTTCTCAATGTCTGGGTTTTGTTTATTTAAATTTGAGTCACTGGCAAATACAATCTCAGTGAGACTCCATCATTAGATTTAAGAGGGAAATTGAAATATGCTTACTTAGTTAATTTTGATATGCTTTAAAGTCTCAAGGTATTAATAGGGAGTGAGGATGAATGGGTAAAATGATTTGTTTTATAATTACATAGGATATCTACTTAGGGTAGCTACAAAGGTTGATTAAGAACTCATTCTAGCCAGGCGGTGGTGGCGCACGCCTTTAATGCCAGCACTTGGGAGGCAGAGGCAGGCAGATCTCTTGTGAGTTCGAGGCCAGCCTGGTCTACAGAGCGAGATCCAGGAAAGGCACAAAGCTACACAGAGAAACCCTGTCTCGACCCCCCCCAAATAAAAAGAACTCATTCTAGATTTGGGAAGATCAATGTGAGAATCATACTATGTACTACACTGTATTCTTTGTCAATGCTTTCCTTTAAGGAGAACAGATAAAAAAAATCAAGTTCATGGATCAGAATAGAATTATGGCTTGCAAACATTTGTCAAACACTACCAAACCCCTCATATTTATCATAAAGAGAGGATATATGGGAGCAAAACGAAGAAAAAATTCAGCAAAGAATAGTAGAAAAGTTTGAAAGTTAAGATTAACTGCTTAGTTTATTATTTCTCAGACACCACCTACATGTTTTATTCTATATTTAGACAGCAAATGTGGATAGCACACATTAATGTACTAAGCTAATGTGTTACATGAGTATTTGACACAAAATATGTTTGTATAATACAAGCCAAAAATATATTAACATAGCTTAGAAACTAGAGGCATATATCTACGTATTGGTACTTTGAAGAACAGAATAGTAAGACAACTATTATTAACATTAGCTATTAATGTTAAAACCCTAAAATATTAACTTGCCATAAAAAATTCATGAGATTGTGATTTGTGTCATTGATATTTAGGCAGATTAATGATCTGCACACTTGAAAGTCTTTCACAATGTCCTTATTACTACTTTTTTTCTGAATATTTTAGGTGCTCTGGAAACATTGTGAACAACAAGCCCTGCTTTGCCTACCTTTTGCTTTCATCCCTGGCTTCAGTTGGCACCAACCAGATGGATGAGTTTGCTCAATCACTATAAGGGACAGTTGGAAAACCTGATTGACTGATGTTATGCAAAATGTCACAGACTTTTGAATGTGATCTTGGCATGACATGATGGAAATTTTCCAAATTCCAGGATTGCAAAGAACTGTACAATCAGCACACAAAGGAACTGATGTGTTACATATTGAATTCAGGCAATGATTACATATAATTGTATCATTACCATCATTACCTAGAGTGAGATTAATGGAAGCAACTATTCAGAAAAACAAGAAAGAAATTAGCTTTGAAGTAGCATAATGAAAGATTTTAATTGTGGGAAGAATTCAGTCACATTTCAAAATTACTGGTTGTGATTCCATGTAACTTACTAGCTCCAAATCTTATTCACTGCTTCAATGCATACTCTTTATTGCATTTGGTCATGCAATGATTAACAAAGATCAGATAGTCACAGAATAGAACTTTGCCACAAAGCTAATAAAATGTTTATTTTAATAAATGGGCAGAGGGAGTCAGATGAAGAGCCACTGATAGAGCAAAGAAATGAAGGGTTTTGTGTTTGTTTAAGCATCATTAAGATCAACAAGTCAAAGGTATAAACCTGGTTAGAAGCAAAACAATAAACTACAAATGGACTGTGTGCCTTCTATATCAAATTGGTAATTAGAGATTATTAGCGTCTAGAATGGCAGTCAATCTTATTCAAAGGCATTCATGTGATCTGTATATAAGAATTCCATTGGTTGTTCCTAGGTCCTGCCATTTCACTTTTCCAATAGTAGATACAGTGTTTCTCTTCTTTTAGGATATGTTCCAAAACCCTTTGTGCAGGAATGAAAACACAGCTAATAATGAATCCTGTGTACACTGTGGTTTTTTTCTATGTATATACTTAAGATTAAGTTTAACTTATAAATCAGAGTAACAGATTAACAGTGACAATTAAAAATAAAAATAAATATTATAACATACTACATATGCATACTACAATCAGAGTTACATGACTGTGGAATTTCTTAAAATATCTTATTGAACAGCACCTATTCTTCTAGTGATGATATTAGGTGATGTAATGCCTATGTGTGATGTGCTCCAGTTAGATGTGGGATGTCCTGTATGTTGTGAATAAATAAAATGCTGATTGGCTAGTAGCCAGACAGGAAGTATAGGTGGGACATAGAGAGAGGAAGGGTATGGGAAGTAGAAAGCTGAGACAGAGAGAAGCTGTGAGTCGCAGCCATGAAAAGCAAGATGTAAAGTACTGGTAAGCCACAAGCCACGTGGCAACTTATAAACTAATAGATATGAGTTAATTTAAGATATAAGAACTAGATAGCAAGAAGCCTGAGCCATGGCCATACAGTTTGTAAGTAATATAAATCTCTGTGTGTTTGCTTGGGTCTGAGCGGCTGCAGGAATGGCAGGTGAGAGAGATTTGTCCTGACTGTGGGCCAGGCAGAACCGGGAAAACTTCAGCTACAGTAGAATTTCTTAAAATATCTTATTGAGCAGCACCTATTCTTCTAGTAATGATATTAGGTGATGTAATGCCCATGTGTGATGTGCTCCAGTGAGATGAATGATGTAGCTAGGGTTTAGTGCTATGTAGTCAGATTTTACAATATTCAATCTGCTAATCAAGACAGTTGCTAAGTAACTAAGAATCCAGTGGTACACACAGCAAGGATACATTGGATAGATAATGAAAGGGCACATAGTCAGGGTAGAGAGGAATAGGATAAGTTGGAACAAGATTCCATCAAATCATTCAGAATAGAAAACAACTTTATTTGTTTATTTCTGGAAAATTTCCTTTAGTAGCTTTAGATCATGTCTGAAAGTAAAACTGAGGATAGAGCCTACTTATGTAGATAAGATGAGAGATGCTCACAGTTACTTGACTTAGAAAGATAGCAATGTTTACAGCCATGCATTCTATGAAGAGAGAGTACCAGAAGGCCCTCAACTCTTGGAGATACGGTTTTGTACCTGAACTGCCATGTGCTCTTCAAGATCTTTAAAACAGAATTTTGGAGGGGTAATGAAAGATTTCTTATCCCACCATTAGTGACTAAATTAGAACAGTTATTGTCCATCTTGTAGATATTTCTGAAATGAATATTTATCAGTTCAATTCAGTCAGTATATCAGTTAATATAAAGTTATATAATTACCTATATTTATATGATATAAAATATCTACATCATAAAGTTAGTATTTATATTGCGTTTTCCTTCGTGTTTTGTATTCCCTTTTGTAACGAGTATACTGCAGAATTTTTGTGGTGAGTAAAAACATGATTTAGAGTGTTCCCTGAAGAGTAACATTGTTTGATGTTGCATTTTACACATTTCATGAGGTTTTGATACATCTTTTATTTTCAAGACCTTAAGAAGTAGAAGCTATGGAATAATTACCCACATTTATAGAAATGGAAAAAAGTAGGAAAGTGTCTTAAAGAAAAACAGTGACTTAAAAATGGGTAGATGCTGCTCTCTCTCTCTCTCTCTCTCTCTCTCTCTCACACACACACACACACACACACACACACACAATCACAGACCTTTGGAGGATGAGGCAAGAGGATTGCTAGGAGTTGGAAGTCCTCCTGGGCTATGTAGTAAGTACCAGGTTAGCCAGTACTGTAGAGCTAGACCAAGTCTCAAAAAGCTAAACTCAACAAAATCTTAAAATAATTTTCTTCACTTTATATAATTTTTTTAGGTCTAAACTAAAACATTCACCCTGGGTAACTGCCACTAGCATGCCACTGACCTATGACTTCTTCCCTACACTATTATTATCCACGTTATGCTCTACCACAGTGCCATGCTTGAACATAAAGTGGCACCAGAAAGGATCTTGTACAAAAGGCTTAGTGCCCAACTGGTTATGCTACTGAGTGGTAATTGAATTTTCTGAATATCAACCTAAAATGACATAATCCATTGATGAATACGTAGCTAAATGCACCATAAAAAAGTGGGGCCTAAGAAGAGGACGTGTGAGTCAATGGGTCCATTCTTTGGAAGGGCATATTTTGTCTCCAACCCTTTAGATTCTTATTTCTTTACCTCCCATAAACTATGAAATGAGTCAGTTTGTTCTACCACATGAACCATGCCATGGAATTCCGTCTTACCACACAGGAGTCCAGAATTAATTTAGTCAAAAGACCATGAACTGAAATCTCAGAAAGCATAAGGGGGAATAAAATGTTCCCTTTTCAAAGATGTTTCACTGGGGATTCTGGCATAGAGAGAAAAAGGTAAGTAATACAACGATAGCTCCAGGTTGTCACTCTCACCCTATCACCCTCTTCTTACAGCCCTCCAAGGGCTAGGGAGATAGATAGCTCATTGAACAAACTATTCTAGGTACAAGCATGAGCACCTGTATTTGAATGCCCAGAAACCACATAAAGCGAAGCATGGTAGTATTCACCTTTAATCCCACTGCTCTGAAAGTGAGATGGGAGGGGTGCCAGGAAAACCCATGAAACCTCACATGCTAATGCCTCTGGAGTACTGCAATAGGGAACACCAAGAACAGAGAGGCCCTGTCTCAAGCAAGGAGAAAGACTCAGAGTAACATCTGAGGTTGTCCTCTGATCTGAAAGTGCACACAAGAATGCATACATGCACCCCTCCCGCATATACACCCCCAACAACAACAACAAAAACAACAACAATAAATACATAAATCCCTCAAAAACTTAGCAGTTGCTTTTAGAGACAAGTGCTAGAACCTTTAACATGGGCCTCATTGCTCATATGTCTATTGAAATATCCCACGGACAGTTTTGTATGAATACAGACTTCCTCCTAGTCACTCTCTAGTCCCCCCAATCTGGCTTAATTTTCTCCTAACACACCCACCTGGCATTGTCTATACTTAACTACTGAGTTTTAATTATCTATCTTCCCAGGACTTCATCAGATTTGTTCATTTCTGTTCTCAGAATAGCACCTCACAGCAGATGTTCAGTGCTTGTTTCAAAATGAAAAGTAAACGATCACTTCCCTGCCCTGCCCTGATGCATCTAGCACCTGCCTTCCGTTACTTCTGCTACCGTCTCATCTCATAGCATTTTGTCTAACTTGGCTCTCCAGGCCTACTCAAGGAACACGAAGAAGTGCAGTAGGCCTGGAGAGCCACCAAATCAGTTTTAACTGATGCTTCTTTATTCTATCAGATTGCATGTTCCACTGTAGAATTTTTTTTTATCATTGTTGTTTTGCTCATTTTGTATCACTAGTGACTGGTCTGTAGAGTGAATGTCACTTTGAGCTCATGCATCTGCTTGTTTTTATCTAAATAGGCAATGTGTTTGCATTCTTTTGCTTGAAACATGTTCTCAATGTGTAGCTGTAGCTGGCCTCTAACTCCCCATGGGGACTACTTTGGCCTTGCATGCACAGAGATCTGCCAGGATCAAAGGTGGGAGTCACCATGTCCACCCAGCCCAATGTGTTCTTTTATTGTATTAAAATCCATTTAATGTTTATATGGACTGGTTTATATTTGGAAGTGCTTGCATGAGCTAACGGGGTAGAGTCAGGCAATGCAGAATCTGCCAGGCACAGAGCACAACTAACCAATTGCCCTTCCCACTTATGCAGTTGGCAAAGGTGAGTTTGGTGTAGCCTCACAAAACTAAATGTTTTTAGTACAAATTACATTACTGAGTTCTCAAACCTGTCTGAATGAACCATACTGAAAACATCTTTAACCTCTTAGATTCAAGTGAGATAGAATTAATCTCAAAATATTTTATAACAGTAGAAACATTTTCTAATGGGGAAAAAACCCTATTTAGAATCTGGAAGAGGCAATATTTTTCATGTTAGAAACTGCACAATAATGGTACTTAACCCCTCTTCTTGTTCTGAAGGGCACCCTGAGTCATTTCACACTGGAATCACATTACTGAACAAAAAGGCTGGAAAGAAACCTCAATTCTAATTCAATTCATAAGCATTTCCTTCTAGTGAATTACCTGGGC
>CABHPH010152572.1:16830-31830 GCA_902168325.1 Peromyscus nudipes | reverse complement strand
AAGGGATAAAAGAATACAAGTAAAAGTGAAATCTGAAGTGTGGTAATAAAGTAGTTGCTGGAGGAAGTGGAGAGTGTAAGATGTTCTCCTGCCAACTGGCAGATTTAACAATAGAATCATTGATGAAAATGTGGGTAAAAGAGGATAGGGACAAATAAAAGAGAAGGGAGAGAATCAAGTGGAAGAGCCATAGGGTGGTAACAGAAACGGGGGGTGGGGGGTGGTAATGAAGGCAGTGAGCGGAACTAGATGCCTAGTGAAAAGGTTAATTAAATCTTTTGTGGCATGGGATTCTTAAAGAACTATGTTTCTGAATATGTGCACACAGACTCATGTGTGCTCTTTTTAAACACAGAGATGGTAATTATTTTCTCATAACATCCTTTCCACACAGTGCTTTAGAACATTTTTAAACAAGGAGAATGGCTTATACTGAAAGCTTCTTACACTTAGAATAGGAAGAATTTTCATATTGCTGACCAAGAAATCATTTTAAGAGCCAGAGTTCTCCTTTCATTGTTCTGCATTGTTTCCTCTAAAATTCAAAATCACAACCACCAGTATATGCAAAAAAAAATGCCATATATCCCTACTAGAAGCAATGACAAAACAAATGAGTTCTCGTAAACAATAGGAGGAACACACCGAACCCCAGCTTCCAGGACCTGCTTGGAGCAACACTGCATGGAAGACCAGGCATCTGCTTTCTAAGCTGGAGAATGATTGTACATCATCCCCAGAGAACTCCAGCCACTAAGGTGGCAGCATGGTTATTTGTTTTCTACCTTTTGTGTGTTTCTTAATGTTTACCTTGCCATGTTGTCATAGAGATCCAAGAAGCTTATGGCAGATTGGCAGTGGAGTTACAAATGTCAGTCAAAAGTACAGATGGTGATCAGTGTCATGAAGAACACACAGCTCATCTAAGATTTGATGTGGTGTCTCCATAACCATTAGTCTTTATTGCCTGTCTGAGTACATCACACACAATCCTATTAGAAGGCAAGGCATGCCACGAGTACCTTCCCTTTTTTTCTTGTTCTGTATTGAGGCTTAGTCTTGACTTTAAAAAGCATTTGATTTATTTTTTTTCCAGAAAGCTGGGGTATTCTGGCAACTGGAATAATTGTGTCTGAACAGGCTACATGTTGAAATTAATATACTTGCTCAAAGAGAAGCCCACCTCTCTAGCCCCTTCTTCGTTTAAATGGAATCTTTACACAAGGAAAATAAAAAAACAACTCAGTGGCAGTTTCTTCAAGAAAGTCTTTTTCTATCCCAGTTTTAACAGAATGTAAATGAGAGAGAGAGAGAGAGAGAGAGAGAGAGTTCTTCTGCCTCTAATCTTACATGAAGTTGCCAATGGTTTTATTGCCAAAGAAAAATAATTCTAGGTCCTGTGGATGTATGTGTATACTGTGTGTGTTTGTATGATGTGTGCATGCAATGCGATGTGTGGATGTGGGTGTGTGCACAGACATGGGTCTCCATGCGTGAAGTCTAGAAGAGGGCATCTGGTTTCTTGCTCTATCATTGTCTGTCTTGTTTCTTAGAGGAAGGGTAGCTCAGTGAATCTAGAACTAGTTTGGGAGACAGAAAGCGCCTGCAGTCCTCATGTCTGCACACCAAACCAGTGCTGGGATTATAGGTATTAGTGTGAGCATGTCTTTGATAGTAAATGGGTGTTGGGGATTCAAACTTGGGTTCTTATGTTTGTGCCAACTGAGTCTTCTTCCCAGTCCCACTTCTTACTTCTATCACTCACCTATGAAAGCAATGGCCAGATAAATGGATTTACAAATGTCATCAAAATATCCACCAGCAACAATAATAGCAATAGACAATCAAGGAACCAACAATAGCAAAACAGTCTAACATTACATCTGATACAGTGATCTTTATTGCTGCATGGTGAGTGATGGCTCCTTCAGTTATCTAAACCTTAGAAAAGAATCAAAGAATGGCATCTTAGCAGTTTACTCTTCTTCCTTTTTAAAAGTGTGTATACTTGCTTCCTCCTAATTATGCGGCTAAGTAAATTTAACATTAGTGAATTCGCTTTAGTGACATTTCCTGAATGAGAAATTGGACAATGGTTGTGATTAAAGAATTCATTTAAAGGCAGCATTTTAAAGTCCCTGCATTGAGATAATAACAATAATACAGTCTCACAAGTTCGATGCATTGTGCCATGCATATGGAGAAATTTGGCTGCATTCTTCAGAGTTCTCAATTCTGTTGTTCTCAGAACTCTTTGTGCAACATTAAAAACCTATTTAAGTGTGTATTATATTCAAGTTTTTGTAGTAAGTACTTGGGGAAAAATAAAGATATCAAAATTGCAGCTTGTGTCTTCAAGGCATTTACAATCTAGTTAAAAACGCACAATTTATAACCTTTGCATGCCTTTAATTCAAGGCTGAAGGAATCTCTGAAATAAGATCATGTTGTGAGTAAACGAGGCCTGGTTCTAATTTCTAAGCTGTGTAAATGTTGGTCTGTCAGCTTCTAAAAGAAAACAACCCAAGAAAAGGCAGAACAACCCACAAAAGTCAACTGTTGCCAGGTCTCACATTGAATCTAGAATTGAGTAGTGGCTGTCCTCTCTTAGAGAATCATGACTTCTCATAGCAAGAGTAGGCCTCAGTTTACAAAACAGACAGAACATATGAGCAAAACACATGTCTTGGGATAGAGGGCATTTTTTAAGTCTCTGAGATGCAAGGCACATATTGGCTATAGAAGCCATTTGTTATTCAACTATATGTTGAATGCTATTTTCTAAGCACTTATATGTTCTTTACTGAACACTTCATCCAATTCAGTTTAGTCTTTTCTAAGTTCTGAAAATCACCTGTTTTTGCTAGCACTAAAAAAAAAAATCAGTCTGGCTAAATCCAAATTTTGGAAATGGAATCACTGGGATTTGAACTTCTTTCTGTCTTTGACTGTGAAATCTCCTTGATATTAGTCAGTATTTCGACTAACTCTCCCATCCTTACACCTAGTTATACCAATACAGCTATGATGAAGGAAACAATGTAAACTAGTAATAGTGAGTAGACCACTGGCTTTCTACAACTAACTGATATTTAAAGACCATTGACTAACCTCATTTTACAGGCAATTAAACCATGGCCAAGAAGGAGCAATTTATTTACTGGCTGTTACCCAACCTCATAGTCAAAGAACCTGATTGACTGATGCTACCCCAGACCTATTTTATTTATTTAATACAGTAAAATGGGAAAGTGGTCAGGAGAATGTTGCTTCACTGAACATGCTAACTATTTAAAACGCAAAACAGAAACTTTTCTCCATGTTAATCACTGTTAAGGAAAATCTTTCCAAAGTCTATGAGAATAAATGTCTTTCCTGGCTTGTAAATGACACAGCAGAGGGTAATACAGCAGAATTTCTTTCAATTCTACTCAAAACTTGATTAATTACTATGGTAATGTACACATATGCTTCCTAAGGAATCATACTCTTTGGCATTCATTTCCTTATATAATTCCTGTGATTGATTTTTAGCAACATGACTGGCCCAAGGGATGCCCAGATATGTGTTTGAACACTATTTGAAGTATTTCTTTGCCTCTAGAAGAGATTTGCATTTAAACTGTCTAAGTAAAGCCAATCACCTTCCTCACCCTGAGTGAACATCACCCAATGCTGAGAGGCTGAACAAAAGGCAAAGAAAGAGGAAGTTCATTCTTTCCCACCAGATTACTTGAATATCAATATCAATATTAGCATCAATATCTTCCTGCTTTTTACACTCCTGGTGCTCAAGCTTCTATTTTACACAACAATCCCCACCATATACTCTACTGTGTCCCCAGATTTTGAATTTCTCAACCTCTAGAACCGCAGTTGCTGACACTGTATAATAAATCTGCTATAATGTTGTGGTACACTAAAGAACCCTCATTAGTACACAGTCCCCTCACTGACTTTGGACTGGGTCTTGTGATGTTCTTTGAGCAATAGCCAGCCAGCAAATATCACATAGTTATGGTCTGTACACTGGATGTAGCTGTTGTGAGCCTGTGAAAAGAGCCCTGTCTGGAACTATGAACATGACAAGTTACAGGTGAGATATGCCCAGTTGTACCGCCATTTCTAGAGCAGTTTAATTAGTCCTCAGGATGAAGCTTAGAAACCAATATTTCCAAGCATCTATAGGAGGGAGGCATCACAACCTGTAGAATGAAAATTTAGTGATCCCAAAGTAGTATTCTACTCACTCTTCCATCTTCTTACTTATAGGCCTTAACTCTTCAGTAGAAGGAGCTTAGCAATACAGTTCAGTCCTGGCCAGTTTTTCTCTTCTACTCTTTTCTACTCATGCCATCCTATATTCCTTGCTTTTTTTTTTTGGTTGTTTTCAAGACAGGGTTTCTCTGTGTAGCTTTGAGCCTTTCCTGGATCTCGCTCTGTAGACCAGGCTGGCCACGAACTCACAAAGATCCACCTGGCTCTGCCTCCCAAGTGCTGGGATTAAAGGCGTGTGCCACCACCGCCCGGCTTATTCCTTGCTTCTTTCACCCTTTGAAAGTGAGTATCAGTATAACACCTCCGAAAGAATGGAGTATGAAAGAAGAAACTAGCAACTTTATAGTGGACGGACATGACAAACGTAACCATAAATGACGATGAAGGCCAACATCACTGGAGATAAACATCGATACTATGCACTCCCACTCTGAAATTACAAAAAGTATACTTTATCTCTAGTCTTGAAAATAGACAAAAACAAAACAAAACAAAAATACATAAGCTCAGTCTAAGGATATAGTAAACTTCAGATAGACCTAAATTGTGGTGCCTTTTGCAAAATTCCTGCCTAAGAATTAGAACTAGGGAAAAATATAAAGAGATAATAGAAGAAAGGAAGAGAAAAAGGAAGGAAGGGAGGGAGGGAGGGAGGGAGGGAGGGAGGGAGGGAGGAAGGAAGGAAGGAAGGAAGGAAGAAAGAAAGAAAGAAAGAAAGAAAGAAAGAAAGAAAGAAGGAAGGAAAGAAAGAAAGGAGGGAAGAAAACAGGGAAGTAGGAAGAAAGGAAAGAAAAATGAAGTAAGGACAGAAAAGAAAATAAGGTGATCTTGTGAGTTTATCCATTCATTTTCCATAAAAGTAGAAATCCATAGAAAAAAGCTAACCAAATAACCTCTAGTTGGTTGAGGATTTTCTTCCAACAGTTAATGATGAGTCTGTGAAATAATTGAAGAGTAAACAAATAAACTCATTTACACAGTTAATGGGACAGCTTAAAATGAATATTGATTTTTGGTTTTTTTCTTGTTGTTTTTATTAATTAAATTTATTTATTTATTTTACAACCTGACCACAGTTTCCCCTCTCTCCTTTCCTTCCATTCCTTCCCCCTATCCACTTCTCCTGCATTTCTGTTCAGAAAGGGACAGACCTCCCATGGATATCAATAAAACATGGCATATCAAATTGCAATAGTGTTATTATTCAAAATGTTTGATATAATTCTAACAAAACAGAGCAATTCTAGTGCCCATGATCTGCACTAATGCCTCATTAACCTGAAGCATACGTGTAGTTGAAGCATTGCTGCTTTCCTATTTTGCATGTAAAGGTTAATATTGGCCAGTAGGCACTCTTATTAATTTATCTAAACTAATATGTGGTATTTGCTTTAACAGAGTAGTCAGGGATGAAGATGAGAAGAATACCAAATCTTGCAAGTATGTAGATAAATAAAAGTTCACCCACTGAAAATGTACATCTGGTTCTTAAGTACACATGAAAATAATACTTAAAGGCCTCTGCTCTGTGGGGTATTTACTCCCCTTTCAACCAACTGACACTGTCAGTGTGATGGTCAAAGGTTGGCATATGATGCTAAATAATTCTATTGTGGTGGTGAAAAAAGATTCTGAGGAAAATGACATCATCTGAGCCTTTTGATTTTCTTTTTTTTTTTTTCACAAAAGGCACGTAGGAAAGAGATCAAGAAGTGTCACTTGGCAAATAGTACAGAAACAAGGAACAGCACCATGTACAAAAAGCAGACAACCATGAGGCATCTGTCAATTCCAAGTATACTACTTTGAGAATTATCCCACTTCTGTTCATGTGACACTGCTTCTTTCCTCCCATCAAGTCAGAAAGATGGCCTCCAATCATGGGAATACTGATTGACATACAAGATCAATTTTCCTGAATGATGAAGGATTCATGCTTGAGGTCTAAGCATCTAGGTTGCTGAAAGCCCAACTTTGAATCTGTGGATGATTATCTTAAGCTTTCCCAGCAGGGGTCACTAAGCTAATGATAAATATGAGTTCTGTTGTGAGATGCAATTTCTGTTTCCATGGATGGCAGGAAAAGAAAGGAAGCTTGATTTCAAAGACCCTGCTGGGGAAGCATGGGAAGAACACACAGAATGCTTCTCAGTGCTAGTGACAGTCCCCAGTGTTGAATCAAGTGGCTGTGCTTCAGTACACTCTTCAGCGAGAGGGTGATGCTCAGCAAGTCCACTGGATTTTTAAGATTATAGTGAGGAGTCTGGTGTAATATTTGTATATGAGAAATCAACATGGGAAAGGTGCCTAACAATATCTGCTTAATTGTTGTCTAACACTGATTATATTTGAATTTCAACAAGTATCTTAAGTGTTAATAGAGGAAATAGCATCCTTTAGACATATTTTGGTTTTATTTTTCAGATTAGTCATTTAGTCATTTAAGTAAGTTTTTATTTTCAAGGGTCATATTGGCCACCGTGTTCTTCTATTCCTCTACATGTTTTCTGTCCTTTCTAAGTCGGGAAGAATTTGAGTTTGAATAGGCCACATTGATGATAAATATTTAAGAGTGAAGGGCTTAGACCATCCAATAAAACTTGTATTTCAGAGGTAGTCAGCCCCAAACCCCTCTCAGAAATATAAAAGACAATAGTAGATAAAATGGAATGTATAAATTGTCAGCCAACAAAGTCAAGGTAGCTCTTGAGACCTAAGCAAGCTCTCAGGATGAAGCCTCTATTATCTCCCTCAAACTTACATTTGCTGCAGAAGACTGGAGTTTGATATTTGAAGAATACACTAGGCACAATTCCTCCTAGCCTCCATGCCTGCCTTTTCTTCTAGGGAACCATTCTTCTCAGGAATTGAGCAGGCGGATTCTTCACTTCATTTTTTTTTCTTAACAAAGAAAAACCCTGTTCATTTCCAAAAGACCTTTCCTGACTACCAGACATGAAGAGCATAGACCCTACTTCTATTTGCTAGACTCTACTTCTTTCAAATATTTTCTATTTATCTATTTATGCTACCTACAACATTTTCTAGATTTAGTTACTACTTATTGTCTGTGGTCCTCCACCGTAACAGAAAGCCCATGGAAGTGGAGGTTTCTTCTAAAAGGTTCGCATCACCATCCTACCTCTTGGGAGGTAAGAAGACAGTGATCTCAGGGTTAGCCTAGCCTATGCAAGCAAATTCCAGGCTATCAAGACCTTGTTTCAAAATAAAATAAAATAAACCAAAAGAAGCATATTTTGTCACAGGAACTCAATATGTATTTACTAATAAATGAATGGGTAAGTAAATAATGTTATCATTCATTACTAAATTTGGAGTATAAAAAAGATGTATAGACTTTGCTCACTAGTGTTTTTAAATATTTAAAAGGTTGGGCGTTGAACACAAATAATTTCTTGGGCATTTACATTTAATTTTGAACATCCTCCCTCAAAAAAAAAAAAAAGAAAAGAAAAGACATCACGAAAGCAGAAAGATAAACTCTTACTCACTTTCAGAAGTGTCGCTTCTCAATGGGAGCCTCAAGATAACTGATCAGACACTTCAAACACTTATTTAACTAAACCTTCAATTGTTTGAGAAGTTAACAAAGAAAGAAGAACTCCACTCCTCTGCCAAAGACAGACTTCAGGCACCGGTATATCTCATTGTTCTAAACACACATGGAATTTCTTAGAACATTATGCTTTTATTAAATTATGCTATTTATAATTTAATCTCTAGGCCAGCACATTGAATGATTTCCAGATTATAAATGATTCTTTGAACTAACAGCATGAAATCAACTTTTTACTTTTGTATCTTTCTCCTTACTCAGTTGTCCCTTAAATATAACATGAATAGATGTAAAAATACCCTTTCTTCTTTATTTCCAGTCTGTGAGCCACAACTTATTATCTAAAATGTCATTTGCTTGTTCTCGGAAACCTCAAGTCATGTATTTAGCTCTGCTTCATTATGGATACAATAAAAAAAATTTAATAAGCATGGAGGAGCACTATCTGGAATTTTTCAAATCTATGAAATCACATAAACTATCAATAACTTTGCTTATTTTTCATTCTCTGCAAAACTCTACCACAATAATGAATATTTAATTAATGTAAATATCCTGTGTGACTGACGTATAAGTTGTCAACCTTGGATTCTTTATTAGGTTCATTCATTTTTCCCATTCATTCATAAAAGAAAAATAGGAAAATGTGGTGTTCAAAAGACACCCCTTAATAAGTGTGTTTAATAGTGATATGTCTTCTTTCTTCTTTGATTAAACTGGCACATCCTCAACATGCCATTGTTCACTTTGAAGTGGATTTTCATTGTTCTATCAGTCTCCATGAGGGCCCACAGACAGATGACCTATCAAATGCTCCTCCTTTGTCTTCCTATCTCCTTACCACCCTTTACTTCTTGTTTTGAAAAGACACAATCTGCTCACCCTCTGGCTCTTCCTCCTCCAGGGGTAGCAGTTGGTAAGCCTGAGCCTCCCAAAGCCAGGGGCTGTTATGCAGAGTGTGACTGGATCCCAATTATCCAACGAGAAGTAGTGCATAAATTAGTAGATGGTGTTCCATAAGCTGTCAGGGAGAAATTGTACCTACTTCCTAAGGCTGTCATGGGGAAGGAGGAGGATTCTGGAGTGAGCTCTGACACTTCTGTTTCTTCTTAAAAACAAAGAAGCCTAAATGTCTCCTGTCAGGCCTGGGCCAGTAACAGGCTCATGACTGATCATATTTGCAAGAGTTTGAGTTAATAACATATAATTGATGCTATATTTGAAAGATAAAATTTAGTCAAATAGTTAACCCTGAAAACACACATACAAGTAACATTATATGAACTCAACAGGTCATATTTATGAACATATATGTAAATGTACATACATGTATGCATGAAATGACAATCAGTGAAAAAAAGGCCGTGGATTTGAAAGAGAGTAGAACAGGCATGTAGGAGGGTTTGAAGGGAAGAATGATAAGGGAGAAATATTGTAATTATATTATAATCTCAAAAGCAAAAGGAAACAGAGGATTGTATCTACTAATAATTGTTTCATGACTTATGTGGAGAAGAGGTGCTTGGATGGTATAACTCCACCAGGAGATGAGAATTTAGCCAAACCATCTCCTACTCCAATCAAGAATGTCTTAGCTCTGGGAAGCTCTGGGCTAGTGTGAAAAACATAGTGTCTTCCAACTTCCTAAACACAAGTCTTCTAGAAGTTCCTTTCATCAGTGGACACTCTCTTCACTTGAACCAGAAATCTGTCCTCTCCAACTCCCTGCTATTTTTAGCTAAAATCTTTTTCTCTGTCCCTCAAATTTTGAAAAACAAATTATTCCTATTATGGTGTTGACATTATTTATAACAATGTCTTATTAGAATGACCCACAATTCAATCACACACCACAAATATTTACAATTACTGACTTATAACCTAAAAAAATTGTATTAAAATATTTGAGAATTCTCTTTTTCGAAATAAAAAAGCATCTTTTTCTATAGTTTAACTTGTAAAAGTATGTACATGGACATCTCAAAAATGAACGTCCGTAGAGTAATTCACCTCAAATGTGGTAGAAATGGCATAGCATTATTGAGGGTTGCAGGGAAGAAATACTGAAGTTATTTCCTTTAGACAAGTTAATTATGTGCTTTCTAAGACTTGTGAAATTTTGTCAAAATACAGTGAGTTGAATTGATTAAAAGTACTTCTAACAGTACATAAAATAAGATAAAATTTTCAGCTCTATTCCATGTCTGATTGGCAGAAACATAAGTCATAAGCAGTTTTTCTTTCTGTAACATTACTATTTAAATTACTATTTCTCTTCTTTGCTTTATTTCAAATAAATGTAAATCTGCAAGTTATCTCCATCATAGATGAAATTATAGCATTTTGTTTATCAAGCCTGAACATATATCAGCACATCTCACAGCTTCACATCCCATAAATATTAGGTTTTATATTCACATATCACAAAATAAAAATCTGTTGCTAGTTTGGATGCCTCTTTTTTATTCTCCACATGTGGAAACTTGGCTGTGTTGGAGGATTTAATATAAATGAGATATACACACATTGTTATATTGATAGTGAAGTGACTTATCTTTTAAGCAAAAAGGGCATTTGGTTACTTTCTGGTTCTCTTCAAATTCAGGCATTCTAGGTGTCTCTCTTTCATGGACATAGAAGGCAGTTGCTTGCCTCAGTACAAACAAGATATGCTGCCTGTTACTGCTGCTTCACAGGAGAAATTAGATTGTGACTCCCCTATGTTTGGTGGATTAAACAAAACTGTAATTAACAAAACACCATCTAGGCATAAGCCACTTAATCCTAACACTCGATATTGTTCTACCACTAAAAAGAAGTAACTATTGTTATTCAATAGATGGTATAAATCAGGCTCCATTAAACAGTTACAATTCGCCAACTTCTGGATGACATCCAAACTCTTCAAGCACATCTGCTCCACACGCTAGCAAAGTGTACAGCATCTAGTGCGGCACAATTCAACACAACAATTTAAATATTTTATATAATTAATGATATATAATTAAACTTAACATAATTACATTTGGGCTCTCTGAGGTAGCTATATTATAATTAGTGGTTCATCAACAAATAGCTTCTCTAAAGCATAGCACAGTTCATTCTACATTAGCAAGCCATAACCAGAAGTGTCCCTGTTAAAACAAATAACTCATGACAGCAACCTGACCATCCCAACCCTATCAGCCTTCAGTTTCTGATATTAGAAATAAGAGTCCATTGCCATCTAAAACTACATGTCAATCAGGATGCTAATGGATTTGCCATCAGTCTTCTGCATGTTGAAAAGGACTCAACAAGATTCAACCACAAGATGGTATTTCTGATAACTCTACAGTCAATTACGAAGGATTCCATAGAAAGAGGACCAACAACTTGCACTCACGTCTCAACTCAGCACATAAAATCATCTACTGTCCTGCCTTCGTTATTCGCAACAGGAATTTGAGGGACAGGTGGAGAAAGAAGCATCTAAGAGGCTGTATCTCATATGCCCCTGGAGAGAGAAGCGTGGTACAGTTCTCAAACGGGAACTGACTCTGTGTGCCTCTCCTGTGATGTTGGCCCAATGGAATCAACAGCCACATCATATATCAAGTATTGGCACAAAGATACTTGTTTTGTATGTGTATTTGATATTAGCAGACATGATTTTGAGTAATATCTTTCCCCAAGATTTGATTGCATAACAGAACCATGTCTAACAGGCTACTCCCATTGATGGAGCATTCCAGGGTCTAGCTATATACATGTGCTCCACATTCAGTGTCCTAGGGTCCTTATGCATACATGAGTCCTTCTACCTCTCTCTCCTTCTTCAACCAATTCCATTTTCTCTGACTTCTTTCCCAGGAACACTTTCCTTTATTTCTTTTCTTGTTTCAAAATGATTAAAATTTGCTTACATTATTTTAGGTGTATGAGTTTTGGCTGAAATTAAATGTGAACCACATGTGTACCTGGTGCCTCTGAAGGTAAGAGAGTATCAGATACTCTGGAACTGGAGTTAGGGATGATTGTGAGCTACCATGTGGGTGCTGGAAACTGAATCTTCTCAAAGAGCAACAAGTGTTCTTCACCATTGAGCATTTCACCAGCAGCAAAGCAATCCACATCCACATTAAGTATCAAATTAACTTTCAAGCTATAGTAGTAAAACAACAATCTCCTGCCATAGCCAATTTCACATTCAATGACAGCTTTTAAAGTGATCATTTTAAACTCTCAAAAGTTCTTCTCTTATTGCTGAACATCATTCTTACCATTTGATTTCCCCATTATAATTATTACTAATGGATGCTCTACTATTGCTAGGAATTATAAAGTGGCTGTCTATTCCATTCTCTTACTTTCTTCCAATATAGAGGTAATACAGTTTTAAAAATAATGTTACCATGCTTGTTGTAGTTACATACCATTAACTTTTGTATGTAGGGTTAATTATTTTTTTCTGTTAAGAGTTTGGTGTGCTGGTCCTCTCAATCTGTAAACACATATTTTCTATCATCATTTGCTCCTTTCTGCTTTCCAACATGCTTGCAGAAAGCACTAATCTTCAGAGGTTGAACCACCAAATACAGTGGATCTGTTAGTCAACTGCACACACCAGCAATGTTGGAGTCAACCACTTATTGGAAATGTCTGTTCTCAGGTGGAACCCCAGACATTAATAATCACAAACTGCTGTGGGATGTCTTTGTGTACACTGTGAATAGATGTTACTCTGATTGGTTGATAAATAAAGCTCTTTGGCCAATGGCAGGGCAGGATGAGGTTAGGCGGTACATTTAAGCTGAAGATGAGATGAAGAAGGGTTGAGTCCAGAGAGAAGGCAACCCACTGGCTGAAGGAGCAACAAGATGTCAGCAGACTGGTACCACCATGGCCACATGGTAACTTATAGATTAAGAGAAATGGGTTAATTTAAGATGAAAGAGCTAGCTAGCAAGAAGCTGAAGTCATAAGCCATATAGTTTGTAATGAATATAAGTCTCTGAGTAATTATTTTATAAGGCTGCAGGACCGTGGGTAGGAGAGATTTGTGTGGACCTCAGGGTCGGGTGGGACCAGAGAAACATCCGGCTTTAAAAAAAAAAATCTTAGGGCTGAGTGCAACAGTCAGTGGTTTTTATTCAAGAAAATTTTTTTTAAGAAATCATTGTTCTGTACTGTGTCTTTCTAGCTCCTATTTCTGTATGTGTTATCTTTTTTTTTATTAAGAGAGATATCTTCCATATGACCCCAACCCTTCAATCCTGTACATTGCATCTACTTAGAATTCCAATTATCCATTTCTTAGTATTTTTCTTATTCTTTGAAAGATTTTCCTTTTATTGTATAACTGCTTCTTTTTTTATTTCTTTTACTATGCTCTTATTTCTTTCAGAATATTAAGCTTTATCTTGTTAGATTTTAGATATTTTCTGTTCTCTGTACAGTTTCTGTTTCTTTAATTACTAGTTTCTTTTTATCTACCACATTCTTAGAGATCTGAATTATTTGGTGACCATCAGATATCTATATTTATGAATAATCTAAAAGTTCCTGGGGGAAAAATAATGTGCGTGAACGGGACTTGACAGATTTAGTGTCCCTGTAGCTCTTTGGTGAAAGGAACCCAAAGATCTTCGCCTAGACCTATTGCTCAGTGGGAAATCCTGCAATCTCATACTGAGTGTCAGAGAAGCAGTCCACTTGGCAGCTGAACAAGATAACGGGATGATGTATCTCATTATTCATTGTTCAGCCTTTCACTTGTCTCCCTTCACTGGTCCATTTTCTATGCATGCAACTCTTTTTTAGGCTCCCCAAATCCTTTCTAATTTGTTATCTCAGGAAGTAGAATTTCTCTCCTTTGCTGCTAAGAAGTAGGAATAATCACTCAGCTCTGTGGGCTCAAGGAGGTCTACAGGTCTACTGCCTAAAGTTCTTCATCTTATAGTGTATTCAGTGGTGTGTGTGTGTGTGTATGTGTGTTTCTGATTTGTCTCTTCACTAATGATCAAAGTCACTTGATTCTGCTATTCTAAACTGTCTTAGGGTTCCGAAGCCACTACATGTTTTATTGTTGTTTTCAACATTAAACTGTGGTCATTTGTACACACTGAGCTTCATGTTCAGTTTTTATTCATCAGTCCGCATCTTAACATCCACAATCATCTTTTCTTTTGCAACTTTCTGTCCTGAAGACTTTCCTCATTTTTTTTGAGGAGTTATCCTGTCTCTATCCCTTTTCTATGTAGTCTTATTGATAGCTTGAACATGAATTCATAGGACCAATTCTTTTTTTCTAGAAGCTCTCTTCATAATGGGGAACCTCATTGGTGGGTATTCTTGGATACAAGCTCAGGTTTCACTGGTATTGTGGAAGTGGATTGAGCCTGTGAGGAAGAGCCTCAGAATCAACTGAATTGTGTGTTCATTTCTATAAGAAAAGGCAACCCAGGGAAACTTGACTCTTATATGTCCTTGCAAATCTATGAAAATAATGCTGATATGATGGTTAAAAAAGAGTAAATCTTGCTGGGTGATGGTGATACACGCCTTTAACCTCAGCACTTGTGGATCTCTGTGAGTTCGAGGCCAGCCTGGTCTACAGAGCGAGATCCAGGACAGGCACCAAAAGTACACAGAGAAACCCTGTCTCAAAAAAACAAAAACAAGCAAACAAAAAAAGTAAATCTTGTTCTTCAGCTGGACTAAATGACAAGCTACAGAAATCTGTAACTTAATAGCAAGTTAGAGATAAAAATATAAATCTATATTTATAGCCCATAATTTGTAATTGTAGCCATAGCTTCACCACATAGACCCCATGGGTGATGCATGGATATGTTTATGTCATTCACATTGACTTTCTACCGTGCTATAAATTTAAACCAAAGCACTCCAGTCTTACATGTGTTTCAACAGTCAATATTAGTTCAGCTCTCCTCCAGGGCAGATAATTTGATACTCTTTCTGCTTTCCCTTCTTCTCAGGGTGGTTTGGCCTTGAAGTGACTCATCATTTTACCATCATAGATTCTCCCTATCAAAGCTTTCATGTGAAAGGGGAATGAGAAGGAGGCCTGAGGTTGTCCATTCAATCAGCCTTCCAGTGTGTGTGTGTGTGTGTGTGTGTGTGTGTGTGTGTGTGTGTGTGTG
>CABHPH010152572.1:0-12094 GCA_902168325.1 Peromyscus nudipes | reverse complement strand
TTCTCTTTCTTTCTTTCTTTCTTTCTTTCTTTCTCTTTCTTTCTTTCCTTTCTCCCTCCCTCTCTCCCTCTCTTTCTCTCTCTCTCTCTCCCTCCCTCCCTCCCTTCCTTCCTTTCTTATTTACAATTTGTATGTATGCATACATACTCTGTGGGGGTATACAAATGTATATGTGAAGGCTGGTGGGCATGCACATGTGTTCATGTGGAGGTCCGTGGACAACCTTAGTTGTCTTTCCTCAGAAGGTATCTACTTTGTTTGTTTGCTTGCTTGCTTGTTTGATACAGGATCTCTCAGTAGCATATAACTTATGAAGTCCTCTAGGCTGACTGGTTTGAGCCCCAAGGATCCTCCTGCTCTGACCTCACCAGTGCTGGGATTATGAGCACACACCAATACACAATCCAACTTTTTATGTGGTTATAGGGTATTGAATTTGGACCCTTGGCTTGTTTGGCAAAGCACTCTAAAGACTGGAATACTTTCTCAGCCCTTACTATCATAATTTTTAATCCTGCAATGAAGGGACTTTCTCAGTAGCATTGTGGCAAGTGGTAGAAGGTGTCTCAATAAACCAACAGAACATGGTGCGCTCTCTCAATGAAGCAGAAGAGTCCTTCCCAGCAAACTGAGGAAAGCATGTCTCTGTAAACATAATTTGCACATGAAGAAGGTGTGTACTCCTAAAACATGGAAGTGCTAGCAGTATAAGATATAGTGTACCAAAAACAGATAAAATAACATGGAATTTTGCTATGCCATCACAGTGTCTTCTCAGTAGGTGTGTCCTGGTCTTACTTGCATTGCATTAAGAAGGATATAAACATTGAACAATGAAGGGGGACTTTTCTCATAGGATAATAAAAGTGAATATTGCTTTAAGATTCAGGAGCAATTTAAGTAACTGGAAGCAAAAGGTAGTAAATAAAGTCATGCAATGTGCAGGAGGAATTCTATCCAGAGTATAGGAGATAAAATCCCTTCGGTAGCCTCATCAGGTATATAGAGTTACTAACAGAGCTGCAGTTCATTGCACCCCTTTTTTCAGTTATCAAATATTTTGTTTTCCTTTCCACAGTAGTCTAGAACACAATCCAAGGGAGCTTTTGTGATGGTTTGCTATTGGTTTAAATACGTATATCTATAAAACATGCATGTATACACATATATATGCCATATATGTATATAATAGATTGAAATGTCTTTTGTCAATAATAGTCTTAGTATATTCAGGTTACCGTAACAAAATGCCATAAATTGAGTAGCATATAAACAACCAAAAGGTTTTTTTCCTATAGTTCTGTTGATGGAAAGTCCTAGTTCAAAGTAAAGAAGATCCAATGTTTGGAGGGCATCACTTTTGACTAATAAGCAAACATTACTTTTACTATGTCTTCATATGACTGAATGGGGACAGTCTCTAGAGTTTCTTTTCATTTTCATTTTATTTATTTGCTTGTTATTGTGTGTGTGTTTGCATGTGTGTGTATCAGTGCAGGTATGCACATGCCATAGTGCCCACGTGGGTGTTGGGGGATGACTCTTAGAAGTCAGTTCTTTTTCGTTCGTCCATGTGCTCTGGAGGTTGAACTCAGGCCATAGGCTACAATGGCAGAGCTTTAATGTGCTGTAACATCTGGCAGGCCATAGAGTTTCTTTGGGAAGGATGCTAATTCTTTTCATGTGGCTTTTGACCCCATTACATTTCAGTGTTCCCATCTCCTAATTCCAATACCTCAAGAGGTACAATTGTAACATATTACTCAAGTAAATACAAAGATTAATAATTCTGTATCAAACACAACTGTTTGAATACTTAATTGGGAGTACAGGCACGGGGGAAGTCTGCCTAACATTTAAAAATGTCTAACTGGCCAAAGGATCTCAAGGAACACAGATTCGACTGTGATCTACATAGCTGAGAAACGTACACCATGGAAAGCACCTAGAAAATGATTTTTAAATTTTGTGATGTTGTCGTGTTTATAATGGCTTTATTATTTTTCATTTTTATTTCTTCAAAGTATAAATTAGAACATTTTATTTAGTTCTTTCTGGAGAAAACATGTTACTACATTTCATGCAATACGAGTTCCTCTATCTTTAAAATATCGTTATTTCTCTATTCTGCTCAAAAGTAGATGTTTTCATGACCGTTTCACTACTGCATGAATAAAAATAGACACTTTCTGTTTTGAAGCTTTTCAATAACAGGTAAAGTCAAACAATGTCCGGATCATTGCATCCATGGTTTGGGGAAAACTGAACTAGATGAGAGAAGCTCTTTTTACATTTGTTCAAGGTCACAGAATTAACTAAGAAGAGACGCAATTGTTTTGAAATGATTCCACTTAGGTCTCACCATTTGCAATGAAGGTAAGACTCTCTACAGCTCAATTATTAATTTGTCACAGCATTAAATAAGATAGGTCTCACCTCCCCTTAAGAAAGCCTGACTCTTGGTGTTCAACCATGACGTGCAGGCTTAACAAGCCCCTGGCGTCTCATTTCAACCAAGCTGAGCGGTGTTTTTCATCAGCAACAACTGTGCTTGAATGAACTTTAATTTACTGATCTGGGTCTGTGTTCTTTTCTGCTCCTCTCTTTAAAAAATGTGCATAAATAAAAGCAGGATGCTTCCTTAAAGATGGAGAGGATGGCCGGAGTAAGGGAAAAGAGTTCAGATTCAGCCACCTGAAGTTGCACATTTGCAGGTAGGTAGACCTCAGTTCTACAGTTCAGCAGGAGAGATCTATTTTTGTAGTAATGCATAGGAGATTTGAGGCCAGGTGGTTAATTCATAGCAGCAAGAGGCAAACAATGAGTGTTGAATGAAGAAGTGGAATGGAGTCCTTTGTAGGAAGAGGTATATTTATTCTTTAAACAAGATGAAGCATTTTAAAATCATTATAGTAAATATTACTACTGGAGAATAGATTTTAGAGTCTTATAATGCTCCTATTCCTATTTAACCTGGAATGAGGTGGATTTAGAATCATATGTCCTACCCTGAAAGCAAAATCCATACTTTAAAGTTGCAAAACCTGTTATTTAGAAATACCACTTTTGGAGTAGTATTCTAATTAGTAGTGATTCTCTTCAAATGAAACCTTAGCATGGCCCAAAAACAATCTGACCATCTGCGTGATTTTTTATAAGGAAAGGAATTACATAGAGACATGGACAGAATATTGGCTATTATTTTCTTCAGTTGTGTAGTCAATGATAAGTAGTTCTTGTTGTAGTAAATACCCTTTACTCATGCTCAGGCAAGAAACTGATTAAACTCAGTGTGATACACACACACACACACACACACACACACACACACAAGACATTGTTGCTGGGTCCTAATGGCTCGCTCGGGGGAGGGAGTGAGAAGGCACAGGCACAGGCACCTGAGTCAGATAAAAGGCAAACAGCAGACTTGTTTATTCAGCAATGGGAGAGCCTTATATACCCTCCTTCTAGCACCCAGACATTGCGTTGTTGTCCTTCATTGGCTAGGCAGGATCAGGACCTCTGACAGTGCCTGTTGCTATGCCCTCAGGCAGACTCCAGGTTGGCTCATCTCTAATACATGGCCCCTTAATATATTTAGCCGGCTCTGGACATGCTAAACTAACATCCCTCACCTCAAAAGGTATCCTACAAAATGAGGAAAAGCAAGGGTTACATATGAGTCTCATCAAGGTATTTAAAGTGCCACGGCATGAAAATTGAAAAGGTTCCAGAGGAGGAGACAGGAAGGAGTAAGAGAAGGTAAAGATATGTCTTCATGTGGAAATGACTGAATTCATCACTCAAATCTATGAATCTGTGAAAGAACACTTAAAAATATTTTTAGTCTTGGGCTAGGTGTCATAAATAAGTCATTAACACCTATGTGCCACTCACAGACAGTATGAAAGACTGAAAGTAAATGGCCAAGGGGAGAAGTCAAGTAACTAACCGAACACATGGAGTATTAACCCGTCTCTCCAACATCCTTTCCTTTCTGTGCCTCTTTTGTCCCTCCAGATATTGTGTCCTTACCTTTGGTACACTGTTGAAGTCCCCAAAACTCTGTGTTCCCACTCTTCTTTTTAATGCTACAATACTTAACATTTATCAGATTGTGTACTCATTATTATCTTATTTTTTTTATATTTGAAATCTTGATTCAAAATACATTGATACTTCATATATATTACCAGGAAACATCATTTAGTCATGGCATAGTTCTTTTTTGTCACATGAATTTTTTTTTTAATTTTTCGAGACAGGGTTTCTCTGTGTAGCTTTGCGCCTTTCCTGGAGCTCACTTGGTAGCCCAGGCTGGCCTCGAACTCACAGAGATCCGCCTGGCTCTGCCTCCCGAGTGCTGGGATTAAAGGCGTGTGCCACCACCGCCCGGCTTGTCACATGAATTTTAATGCATATAGAAAAAAATTTTAGACTTGTTTAAAAATCAATTACTTAAACATGCCACTGGAAAAATGAAAGAAAAAAAAGTACATTTAAGCAAATATCTTAGTGAATTATACCTAAACATTATTTATAATTCTAATCAAAATCACTTTTTGATTAAAAATGAATATTTGTATTTTCCATATAATTTTATCCTGTGTACACTTTGGAAAATTGGGGAGTCAGCAGAGCCTGGTAGATTCAGTTGAGGCAGGTCCAATCCCCTCCTCCCTGCACCATGGCTGAGCAAAGTGTCTCAGCATAGGCCCTAGGTTCCAAAAAGCCAGCTCATGCACCAAGGACACATCTAGGATATTCTTTAAAGTCTCTCTGAATTCAGTAAGCAAGGTCCTGTGCATTTACAAAGGAATGATGGTTATGTCACATCTGTCTTCTCAACCATGGTTTTCATTTTAAAAGATAGTATTACAGAAAAAATTATCCTTTAGAGGCAAGGAAATATCATAACTAATATGCCCTTTGCCCTTCACTACTAGTTTCTGTTTAATCATTCTCTATGCCTTCAGAACCTTGGCTACTTCATAGCAGGCAAAAGGCTGTGGGTTCTTGTGGATTATAAACATCATAAAAGCTCTACCTACATTTACATAACCAGTTCTCTAATGACCATTTTCCTGAATGAAGCTACCAAGAAAACTAAGAAATTCTATTCAAACTAATCAATCTCTCTCTCTCTCTCTCTCTCTCTCTCTCACACACACACACACACACACACACACACACACACACACATACACATTCTTGCAGTTCTATTGAAAGGACCTATGAGCCTTTGTGCATCTGTAGTGACAACAGTTGGGAAGAGAAGAATGATTGAGCACTACTCTATAGTGAGGCTAGGTAACAAAAATCTTGTTCAACCAACTCTTCCCTTTTGATTCTTTTTTTCCTTTTTAAGATTGATTTATCTTAAGTATATGAGTACTCTAGCTTCATGTGAACTGCACGCTGGAAGGCAACATCAGATGTCATTATAGATGGTTGTGAGCCACCATGTGGGTGCTGGGAATTGAAACCAGTACCTCTGGAAGAGCAGCCAATGCTCTTAACCACTGAGCCATCTCTCTAGCCCCTCAACCAACTCTTATACAAAAGACAGTGGAACATATCTGTTACCTTGAGGAGACAGGAAATTCTGAGTGTATTAGAAAATCTAGAGAAATGAAATATCTTTGTTGGTTTGTCTTATAAGAAAGGGAGTGAGAGATTTGCCATTGGGATTTGGAAGGAGAGCAGAAATGCAGATTTGACTACTTAAGAGATCCACTTTACTCAACATGAGGTATTCTTGTCTCACATTACGTGTTCATCATGCTCCAGTGTGCATGTGGTGAGAATATTTAAACCTTTATTTTATGACTTTTTTCTTCCATTGGGCAATGAGCATATGTTTACAGAGGAAAAATACTCAAGATGATGATACCAAAAATCCTCTTTAATATCTGACGCATTAGGTGGAAGCCTCAACTCAGTAGTTCAGCCCTCCTCCTTCATGCTTTCCGATTACTTTCAGACTATAAGTAACTGGAGAAGACTGTGTTCTTCAGTGGACAGGGGCCTTTTCTCTCTGTTGGGTTTGAGCTGTGTTCTGCTCACTTTTTCCCATGCTTTTGTCCCTTCTGATTTCTTGGAGTGCCGTTTTTCATATACCATTCACATTTCTCAACCCCCTTCTTCTGTTCTCCACACCAGGCTGGGCTGTTCTTCTGCTGCCATCTCCTTCTCATCTTTCTCCTTTGCATTCCCAAGGCAGCACCTGGTCCTGTGTTTTGTCATCCTTAGTTCTTGAGGTCAGTGACCCTGTTTTGGAGCTCCCATCACCTAAGTGGTGAAACAGGACCGGAGTTCCATAGCCTTTGTGGGATGCTGTGGGAGTGAATATTTCCTTCTGAATCTTTATTTAAATGTATTTATTGCATTCCTATTTAACACTTAGAATGGCTATTGCTGTATAATAGGATGCAATGTTACATTCTAGATAAAAAACAAGTATACATTTAAACATAGGGGTTTAATTAAAAATAAGTAGCACAATAAAATACTATATTTGTGCACCTATGGAAAAGATTGAAGTACATTTTATAATGAATGTACATATATTAACTGGAAATTAATGTCAATGGTTGCTGGCAGTCATAGAGCTGAAAAGATAGGAGCTGATAAGATAGGGTGATTCTACATGGATTTTTGGTTTTTAAAAAAATTTCTTGCCGGGCGGTGGTGGCGCACGCCTTTAATCCCAGCACTCGGGAGGCAGAGCCAGGCGGATCTCTGAGAGTTCGAGGCCAGCCTGGGCTACCAAGTGAGTTCCAGGAAAAGGCGCAAAGCTACACAGAGAAACCCTGTCTCAAAAAAACCAAAAGAAAAAAAAAATTCTTTAGTTTCGAAAATCAAAGTACTGAAAACAAAATGACTGTTAACTTAGGATGGAGATACCATACTATTTATAATACTGTAGTATTATATGATTATTATGGTATACTACTTATCTTATTGTCCTTATACATCTTCTATTTTTTAATTTTAGAAAAACAAATTCTCGTCTGCAATGAATAGGAAGCATCCTCTACTTCGTTGACGTGATGCAAAGAAAACTAATTATGATGATTCCTTTTGCTATTCAGTGGAACTTGCAGCCTGGCATCTTATTAACTTTGTGTTTATTGTTTATCACAGGTTAAGTGGTAAGCAACAGGAACCTGTATTAGTCAAAGTGTCCTGGGTTTCATGACAACAAATACTACATTCCAGCCTCTGCAATGAATTCTCTTGAATACACGAATAGTTGCACTGACCACCTCATGGATCTGTGGATATTTTAAATATGTAATTTCATTATTCCAGTATTTGGAAGAAAATGATCTTTTGTCAAATGTGCTTCACTGATTCTAAGTGGGAAGGTAATAATTCCAAGAATTATGTACATATTTCTTGAGCAAAATAAAATGTATATTTTTCTGTGTGGTGGAGTAGGGAGATTTCTAAACTCTAGGGGAAAACAGTCTTGAGAAGCAGCCAAGCATATGGCAATAATAACTATGTTTGCTAATGATATAACTAATTCTAGAATCTAGTTACTAGCATTTATCAAGAACAATCTAAGAACTGGGAACAGTGCTTAATTCATTATACACAGAAAATCTATTTATTTATTTATTTGTTTATTTTATATTCCTACATCAGTTGATACCCTAATTTTGTTTTTTACAGATTTTAATAGTCAATATTTTAATATCCAAGTGATACCCTAATTTTGTACACATGCATACAACTCACAGATTTTTTCCATTTTTAGGTTATACAAATAGTTACAGAAAGAGTACCAACTTATAGCCTATTCAATTCTAAGCTTCAGTTTTCAGCCATTGTACCACTGTAACATTTAATTATCTTTTTCTATGTGCTCCTGAACACTGGGAACTTTCTGGTGATGGCTTATTCTAGCACCTTTATTGGATTCTCACAGCCAAATTTATAGGGCTAAAGACTTACAGGGTCAAAGGGTATCTTTATTAATCAATATTCTCCTGTTGTGATATATAACCAGATATTCACTGAAAATCCATCCTAAACTATCTCCTCTGGCTTAGGAACAGAACAGTTCTATGGAGGCCACTGTCTATCCTATGTGTCTAAGAAAGGCGCATCACTGCTGGCCAGGACTCTACTGTAGGATAAGTGATGTAGTGATGCTGTTAAAAACTTTTCAACCCCATCACCCCTGCTGGTTTGTTTCCACAATTATGATCCAAATTCTAATGTTGCTAGAGATAGCCAAGGCATGGAAAAACAGCATATGTTTTCAAGAAAATGGAATGTAGTCCCCTATATCAGTAACATTGCTGGGTATAAAATCTTTATTTGGGTAACTACAATTATGATGACTAAAGTCGACTGATCAGTTCCTTCATCACCACCTCCTGCTGTGTCTCTGAAAGGCTCTGTCATTCAGATCTTAATCATCATCTCAAGAAAAGCAAAATAAAGTGAAAGAGGGGAACTGAGGTGGGAAAGGGGGAGGGCAGTGCAGGTAAACAGGGGAAAAAAGAGTGGAGGGGAGGAAAAAGAAATGAAATCTTGTCTTGTATAGAAAGATGCTGGGAAAATGGAAGATCAGCTTCTCCAAATTGAAACTACATACTAAAGCACCTGCTTGTCCTTTAAGGTGTAGAACTGGAGACCTAAAACAACAACAACAACAACAAAACAACAACAACAACAACAAAAACAGCCTCAAGAGCAACTATTAAAATGTCCACTCCTTTTGTGGACACTAATTCCAGATAGGCCAGCAAAATTGCATGTCAGAGGTCTCCTTGCCACAGAGGCATTTGCTTTCCTGAACTTAATATTCACAATCTTTTTTCTCTTCAAGTTCCCTTATTTTTGCCCTTGTGGTTATTGATTTTCAAGTTTATGTTCTTTCGTTTCTATTTCTTTTTTCTTTAGCTCCAGTAGAAGCCAGAGACTCACATCAGCAATTGAGCACACAGTTCAGACTCATTTATGGGTACATGAAGAATCTTTTGAGAACAATACGATTTCTGCACAGCCTTTAACAGATCTAGGACCCAATGGCCTTTACTATAAATTGAGTGACACATATCCAGAGCCACAGAGTCCTTTGGTATGATTTTTTTCTTTCCTCCTCCTCCTCCTTCTCCTCCTCCTCCTCCTCCTCATCCTCATCCTCCTCCTTCTCTTTTCAGAGAACAGTAATTTCTATGGGTTCCATGTTTGTCTCTACATTTGGCTTGTGACTCTGGGCAGTGGATTTAACCTAGGTGAGCCACAGTGCTCTCAGGTGATAAGCCACAGAGATGAAAGTCTCCTTTAAAGAACTTTGTTGCTGCCCTCTATCCAAAGGTCAGTGTTAGCGCCTGTTTCTCTGTTGAGGGCAGGCATTCTCCATTCAGAACATATAGCAGTTTCTATGGTGTAAACTCTCTGCCAAGTCTGCTTTCAGTCTAGAAATGGAATAGCATGAGAAAAGGGATTTGTGCCATTAGGCCTTGTGAGTTGAGAGGAGCACACCAGCAGTTCCTTCCTAGAGATGAGCAGGTACACGCATGCTTTTATTTTCAAACTTCTCCTCATACTTTTCCCTTTGACTGCTAAGGCTTTTGTTTTCTTTCTGAACACTTCATTCCTCCTCATAATTCAAACTCCAGTCCTAAGATCAACATGTTAATAAGATTTCCCTCAGGAGGCTGGGAGATGGCTCGGTGAGTAAAATGCTTCTTAAGCATGAGTTTGAATCCCCAGCATATATGTAAATGCAGGTGGGCATTAGCATGGATATGCAGCCCCAGTACTGGTGGTTAGAAGATGCTCACTGGTGAGTCAGTCTAGTAAATATAGAAAAGATCCCGGTTCAGTAAAAGACCCTGTCTCAAAAAAGTAAGAGAGAGAGGAAGAGTAAGAAAAGCATCATTGACCTCTTATCTTCATAGGCACAGACACAGGTGAGCACACTTGTATACACACACACACACACACATACACACACATCACCACCACCACCATCATACACCATCACAAGAATCAACTCTTTCTGTAACTATCAACACCTACTCATTCCCTGTGCTTAGTTGTTTACAAGTCTCCTTTCTTCTGTTATCACCTTTTGTATCACACAAGTCTTATATAACCAACTCCCTGTGACATAGCAGGAGTGTGATTAATGTTTATTGAATAAATAAATGAACAAAACTACTTTGAAAAACACCCCCCCAAAAAACAAAACAAAACAAAACAAAACAAACATCAAGAAGTATTTCCCTTCTACCCTAAGAATTCTGTGAAGACAGACTTGCTTGATTCACATTTACATTTTAAATGTTCTTCTGTGCCAGATGAAAGAAGAAAATGAATAGGAGCAGAGTAAAGGTGTTGCCAATGTAGCCATTCAGCTAGTGATGATGGAACAATGGGCAGGGTCGTGCATTTGCCATCAGGTTCCAGATTTACTGAAAGGATATCTCTGTCCTCCACTTCAGCGTGAAACCTGGCTGAAGACTTGGTTTGGTACCCAGTGTTAGATAATTAGCAAGGCCACTGTACTGAATGAGGACATAGCATGTGAGTAAAGCAAGTTTCTTAGTAGGAAAACTTAAACTTTGAGGAGTATAGCTAGGCTGTAGGTTGGGTGTGTTGAAGGATATTCTACACACACACACACACACACACACACACACACACACACACACAACCAAAATGAAAAGGCTGACAAGCTGTGGCTAAAGGCAGTGAGCTGGGAAAAACCATGGCCAGCTGCTGCCAGGAATCAGAGATACAGAGTTGGAAATCTTCACTATCCTTGTCAAGATAAAAGACTCCAGGACCTGGCATGTTCAGAATAGGTCACTACTGGTCTATGTGACTATAGACACAGAATAGTGTGGAATAACTATTGGTGATTGTTAATAAAAGAAATATATTGGTCTTTCTCCCTGGTTTTATTTGCATATAATTTTCAAAACCACTGACATTTTTTTAATTAATGAGGGTGTTTTTACTAGTCATGATGGACCACTTCCCGTCACAGTTGAGTTTATGATAATCAGTTCACTTGGGGTGGGATGTTTGGAAGGATGGAGTTGGTCACCAAACGGAGCAAGTGACCAGAATTTTGAAAATCTGATCCCACCTAATGACTCCAGGAAAAGGTAAGCCAGAGGGTGGGCAAAGCTTGATCAAATTCTTTCATCCTCTCTTGCCTTTCCTTCCTCTTTGTCTCCCTCCCTGTCTTCCTTCTTCCCTCACTCCCTCTCCTCTCTCTCTCCTGACTGTTTTACTCTTCTTTCTCTCTCTTCTTCCATGAAACACTGGGGGAAAAGCTAATGTCTTTGGTTAGCATTGTGCGACGCCTATGATTATAACTAACTCTTTTTTCATTAAGACGTGGGATATAAATAACTTTGTTTTAATCCAATTACTTTGTAACTATATTTAACAATCCATGGGTTAAAATTGTTCATTAAAACATGTTCTTTTCATTTTTTTCTGCAAGGATTTTAAACAACTAGATATGATGAACTTCCTGGTTTGCAAACAAAGGTATGTCAGGAAAACCAGTACAACTCATCTCTATGGAAACAGAAACTCGGGTTTGGTACACTTTTAGACCTCAGCTATATCTACCTTCTTTTGGATGTTCATCTGTATTTGTTTAATTCTTTATATCATACTGGTAAATACAAGGAAATATTTCCTTGAATTCTATGAGCCAGTATAGCAAACTATTGAGCATTAAGAGGAGTTTTAAGAATCCTTGATTTTCAGTAGTCAGCTTAGGTTTCTGATTAACATCCAAAGCAAGAAGCAAGGCTGTTGGACATAGCTCTTAACCTGTGGGATTCTTGCTAATTCTGAGTAACTAGTGTGAGAATTAAATGGAACTGTTGGATACTTAAAGAATTGGAGCACTGCTTTGTGTGTGGGAAAACACACACACTGATTTCACAAGTTTTATGAGTAGAAAAAGGAGGTTTCTTTTATGTGATTTAAAAAATGAACACACATAAAATACAGAAATTATATTGACGTTAATTTAAAAAAAATAACCAATATCAAAAGTCACTTCAAGATAATTGCAAAGCTTGTTCATGAAGGGCTAGAACAA
>CABHPH010152571.1:29518-58516 GCA_902168325.1 Peromyscus nudipes | reverse complement strand
TCTCTCTCTCTCTCTCTCTCTCTCTCTCTGTATGTTTGTGTGTGTATGTCCATTCTTTGAGTTTTGCTGGTGCGAGATTATTTATTGCCTGTGTATTCATGGGTATAGTTAACTTCCTTGGTTTAGAGTTTTCTTTCTATTACTTTCTGTAGGGCTGGATATTGCTTAAATTTGAATTTGTTGTGAAATATCTTGTTTTCTCCGTCTATGGTGACTAAAATTTTTTGCTGGGTATAGTAGTCTGGGCTGGTATCAGTGGTCTTTTAGAGGTTGCAAGACATCTGTCCAGGCCCTTCTGGCTTTTAGAGTATTCACTGAGAAATCAGGTGTAATTATAATAATTATATTATTAGTAATTCTAGTAATTATGTAAGTCTAGTTATTCTTTATATGTTAGATGGCCTTTTTCACTTGCTGCTTTTAATATTATTTCTTTGTTCTCCATGCTTAGTGTTTTGATTATTATGTGTCAAGTGGATTTTCTTTCCTGATCCAATCTATTTGGTGTTGTGTAAGCTTCTTGTACTTTATAGACATGTCCTTTTTTAGGTTAGGGAAATTTTCTTCTATGATTTTGTTAAATATATTTTCTGGGTTTTTGATCTGGGATTCTTCTCCATCTATTCCTGTTATTCTTAGGTCTAGTCTTTTCATGGTGTCCCAGATTTCCTGGAAGTTTTGTGTTAGAAGTCTTTTAGATTTAAGATTCTATTTAACTGATGAATCTATTTCTTCTACCATATCTTCATTGTCTGAGATTCTTTCTTATATCTCCTGTGTTATGTTGGTGATGCCTGAGTCTATAGTTCCTTTTGGCTTACCCAGATATCCCATTTCCAGTATTCCTTCGGTTTGTGTTTTCTATTGTATCTGTTTCAATTTTCAGGTCTTGAATAGTTTCCTTCACCTGTTTGGTTTTACTTGGCTTTCTTGTCATTCTTTAAGGTATTTACTGAGTTTATCCAATTATTTGTTTATCTTTTCCTTGATTTCTTTAAGAGATTTTTCATTTCATCTTTAAGGAACTCCACGATCTTCATAAAATTGTTTCTATGGTTGTTTCCTTCTCTTCAAGTGCATTGGAATATTCTGGTCTTGCTATAGTAGAATAGCTCTACTCTGATATTTCCTTATTGCCCTGGCTGTTGTTGATTGTATTCTTAAACTGGAGTTCAAGCATCTGGGTTTGGTATGATTATAGGACTATTTGATGATTTCTGAGTTTGTCTTTGTTGAATGGGTATCTTGCTCTTTTTCCTCTTTGGTCTTCTGGTTTTTGTGGTCCAAATTTCTGGTGACCTGAGTGACCTCTGACCCAGCAGGAAGTCTCTCTCTAAGTTGGGGGCTGGCCTTCTAGTGACTAGGTTGGCCTCTGGCTCAGCAAAAGGTATCTCTGTTCTTCTGACTGGTGTGACCTGTGCATTAGCAGCTGAAGGAAGCCCACTGGTGTTGGCAACAGGACCACACAGTGGGGCTGGCAATGAGTTGGTAGGGTGTGGGCTGTGCAGTGGGTATCTGGAACAGAACCTTAGGAATGAGGCAGTTTAGCTGACAGGTGGGTCACTCACCTTTTCTTCTGACTGGTGTGGCCTGTACTTGAGCAGCCTGTCTAGAGTTTTCTACACTGAGTTTTTCCTCTTCTATGGAGGCTATAATTTGCCCTGATTTAATATTCACACAAGAAAAGCAGAATTTCATCTTCTCTTACTTTTCATTCTTTTTTTTGATTTAATGATGTATTTTATTTTACTCTATGCTCAGAAGAATGCTTCAAAATCTAGTCAACTAAAATTTGTTGTGAGTTTCTTTGTGTGTGGAGTCTTCTAGATGTGAGGTTTACTTTATATTTGGAGCAGATATGAACTTGAATAAGAACATTCATTTGCTAATGTCCCTAATGGCTACCATTTTGGAAAGCATAGTTATAGAACAGGAATTTTCTTTTTTTATTCTTTTATTTTTCCATTCATTTTATACACCAAAGATCCCCCTCTTCCCTCCTCCTGCCCCCCCCAGCCTCCCCCTATCAACCCGCCCCCCACTCCTCCCCACAAGAAGACAAGGCCTCCTATAGGGAGGCACATCCAGTAGAGGCAAGTCCAAGCCCCTCCCCCTGCCTCAAGGCTGTGCAAGGTGTCCCATCATAGGTAGTGGGCTCCAAAAAGCCCCCTCATTCACCAAGGATGGATTCTGATCCCACTGCCAGGGCCTCCCCAAGCAGATCAGGCTACATAATTGTCTTGCCATGCAGAGGGCCTAGCCCAGTCCCATGCAGGCTCCACAGCTACTGGTCCAACTTTCATGAGTTCCCACTATTTTGGTTTGGTCATCTCTGCAGGTTTCCCCATCATGATCTTGATGCATTTGCTCATGGAATCCTTCTTTGCTCTCCTCAACTGGACTCCTTTATCTCTGCCTGGTGTTTGGCTGTGGATCTCTGCATCTGCCTCCACCAGTCACTAGAGACAAGCTCTGTAATAACAGGATACTCACTGATCTCGTCACTGGGGTAAGCCAGTTCAGTTCAAGCACCCTCTCGCTCTCCACTATTTCTAGTAGTCCAAGCTGAGGTCATCATTGAGGATTCCTGGGAACTTCCCTGGCATCCAGTTTCTCTCTATCTCATGATTCTCTTACTTTTCAAGAAGTAAGTTGATGCAACCCCAGAATACCTTTAGAATATTGCCTATTGTGCATCACTCTAGTGTTCTTTTCATGATGATTTTGGTATGCTGTATGTTCTAGCCAGTTTTTCAATTCAATGTTCAAAGGATAGTGTAGGCTTCAAGTGGGCACTAGTGTTTTCATAGACTAAGATGCATTATAATGTTCATTTTTACAACCTGCTCAAAAATGGGGTCCTGTGTTTCCAATTAAACACCTGGGAGTGTCTTGGTCCTGATTTTGCAGAAGCATTTTACAAAATGCAACAGTCCTCTTTAAGACAAAGAATGAAAGTTATAGATTAAAATGTGATACAATGTTTATACTTAATATAGAATGCAAAATAAAACATTTATTTAGAATATTTATATAGAATGACAAAATAAATCATAACAAACCACAGTGTTGTTGTTAAAGTAAGCATTCTATAAATATCACAAAATGTAGAAAAAAGGCAGAGCATCTCTGTTAATTAGCTTTATGAATACATTTGCAGTTGTTTTCCTCACATTTTGTCTGAATTCTCTTTACATGAAAATTTTATGATGTCTTCTAAATGGATATGAAAGTAATTTCATTTTTCCTTAAAAATGGGTAGATGAAAGTGTGTGTATTCTCATTAAGGAATTTTATCAATTTGTTGAAAACCATCAAGTTTCTCTCATAATTATACTCCTATTTAGAATAATTTTAAAAAGTCACCTTCTGAGTGGGTGTATATATATATAGGTATGTATCAAATTTTGTTTTTCTTGCTGTTTTCGTGTTGTCATAATGAGAAAAGGATTTTCATAACCTTGGTCTTGAAACTTCTAATGGCACTGGCATTGATTAGCCATGTGGGATGAATTCTAGGTGTTATACTCACGAGGAGTGGTAAAGAATTTAAATCTATCCCAAATAATCTGTCCTCAGATTTCCCATAGTATAATCTGCAAAGTGCCTACAGCTAATCAAAAACCAACCAAAGAAGATATGCCAAAGAAAATCCAAAACTGAAATTAATTTTTGTGAAAACTACGTTAGTTTGCAGGAAGAAAAGTATCACCATGTGAGCACAAAGCTAGGGCCCTTCCCCAAAATTCAGTAGGGCTTCATGCCAATAAGGAGCCCTGCACCATGAGTATCTTTGCAATCACAGGTATACTACTTCAGCCAAGCACAATCCTTCTCTACCAGGACTTCGTTTTCTGTATTCTGCTTCGTTGTGGTTTTTTTTCTGTGATGCTCTACAAATGTTGCAAAGAAAAGTTTTCTTGATGAGTGATGAGAATAAGAACCCATGTTTATAAGATAGGAATTCTGCTGGTTTAGTGAAGTGGTAGTTCTAGGTTCTCCTACAAGATCCAAAGCTTTGCTAGTCCTGGGTAGTTGACTGGGTTTCCAATACCAGATGTATTTCCCCTCTTAATGAAAGGGGCTTAATTCCAATTAGAGAGCTGCTGGTTATTGGCAAGGAATGTGTGCCATGACTGCACTCTAAGGGTTATCCTGCTCTGTTCATCCATGTTGTAGTCCAGAGGCATCACCTCTGAGTAGGACTCTAGAAGCTTCTCCCCTTTAGAAGCTTCCATGGCACCTTCAGTACCAGTTAAGCTAGTCCTCAGGGAGGAGGCTTTCAATTCAGTTCTAACTCAGGGGCCTCTGAACCCTATGTCTGAAGTTCATGGTGTCATATTCAACAAGGACTTACTTTCTTGGGGACAAACAGTCTGTAATATTTTGGAAATATCTTGGATAACCTTGACCCAGAACTCAAAAGAGGGCATCTCATCTAGTGTTGGGGATTTGTCATTTGGCCTTTGGCTCTCGGAAGCAGAAGCAGCAGCAGCCCATGTGGGAAAACTTCATTCAAACTAATATGTATATTTATACACACATTTACATGTATCACAGGTATTTCAGGTAGGTAAAATCATGACTTTCTCAGGCATCATTACCGTGATTTTACCCTCCTCTATCCTTCTTCTGTATTTGGATGATAGAAATTTTAATCTCCTGTGGTAACTTTCAAGATAGCTGACTGGCTTTTTTCTAAAATAGATGTAACACAGACTCCAAATAATAATACCAATAATAAATTTAGCTAAATTTCAAAGAACAAGTTAAAATCCAAGATCAAAGTGGGCATCATAGATTAACAACGTGTACAACATCCAGGCCTCAGTGTAACTGTAGGAAAGAATACATTTGTGAGCAAATATGCAACACCAAGTGTAGAATTTGCTGAGTACTACATTAAGTTGTGTTTACATTATTTTGAGGATCTGAATAGTAAATATTTCTTTTAATATGGAGAAAAAAATTCAATATCTAATTTGAATTTCTTAAACAGGAAGAAGGAGCCAACTAAGAAACCTGCCAGTGGAAACCTGAGTGGAAAGCACAATAGGTGAGAAGCCTGAATGAGGGTGGAAATTGAAAAACTATCCAGTCACAGTGGATGTTTCCTGGGCTCGTGGTGATATGGTTCAGGAACAATGAAAGCTGCTGGTGGGCCACAAATGAGCTCATTCACACATTTAGACAATTGAGGAAAAATTATCAACAATGAGAGAAGAGTGATAAATAACCTCTGTTGTTCCATCCTATTCCATTAGTCAATGAACCTTTATTGACATTTTCTACATTCCAGAATCTTGGGGGAAAGCATTATAGGAAAGTCAAACATTGTCTCTGCATGCATGGAGCTCACAGGTTTGAAAGGAGAAAAAGTCCATGAATAAAACTGATGAGTTCCTAAAGAAAACTTTGAGATAGCCATCAATACTGATGTGATTGTGATGACTATGACCCTGCACTGTAGGTATTGCCAGGAAAAAATATACAAAGGTTTGGTACCACCTATCCTCTACTTCTGTGCGATTCATCAGTCGCAAAATTACATGCTGCTACTGACCCTAAAACCACTAGCCTTGGCCTTATTCTTAAAAATGATTACAGAAATCATTTAAATGACAGCTTATAAAACCCAGTGAACTGTTTCTAATAATGCTTATTCAATATAATTATGCTTTTGCCAAGTTCTATTTGTTTATTATTTTAAAGACATTTTTCAAATAAAATGAATGAAACCAGGAGAGATTTAGAAATACTAAGATGCAACATTGAAAAGAGGTCTTCTTGGGAAACACGATTAAGAACACTGGAACTATTTCACAGACACACAAAAGAGCTCAGAGTATCAGTAGGATTAAGGATGCTACTAATTCTCCCCAGAGTGTAAAAGTTTCATATTGCTCAGCCTGAGATTTTGCGCAGTTATTAACTGCCTCTGGTCCACTCAATTCCGAAAAGGTGTCTGTTCAATGGGCCCCCTTTTCCAAACTTGATTACGAAAGGCCAGCTCTTTACCATCATCTTAGTGATCATTGCCCCATAGACTGCTGTGTAATCACTCCCTTAGTTTATAAAATTTCTCACACTGAAGTGCAGAATTAAAGAGGATTTATCTTCAGCAAAGTCAAGTGCTTTATTTCTTCATAAAACACAACAACGTAAGAGAACGTTCTTTTCATATGCAGTGTGGAACTAGCCTGACTGCATTGTGTGGGCACGGTGAAAACCTTATATCTTTTCTAGAAACTCCAAGGGCTCCCTCTGAGAAGACATTTTTCTTTGTGGTTTGTTATTATTTTATGAAGGTGCCCTATTCAAAGGTACAGGTTTTGCTTCATAAAAATTAAATATGTATATAAAATTGAGTCACAATGTGATGAAGAATATTTTCTAAGATATCCCACTTGACATATTGTTAAGGTCAAAATCAGTATAAATAAGAAAATTCACGTAATATAGCTATAAATCAGGAAGAAAATTATTCCTTTGAGGAAAGTGAATTTAGCATCTCAAGGAGCAGGAAATGTGAGTCTCCCTCTCAAGAAACTGAGATACAGTAACAGACATAGATATGTAAATTGTAGTATCTAGAAGGGATGCAAGGAAGGTGGAGATCCTAGATGAATTAGGGAAACCTAGGAAGGAGTAGCTACTAGCATTTACTGAGCATGAGAACTCTGTGAAGCTCTATGCTTAGGCTTATCATACATTTTCTAGTGCATTTCTCATAGAAAATCAAGGTGTTGGGTACTAAAATTCTATGCAATTTCGGCAGAGTTTGGCTATCTTATCCAAAGCCACATACTTTGGCTTGTCTTGCACTCAGACTCAGCTCTGTCTATGGTCATTGTTCATCATGATAACACCCTCATTTCTTGCTCTGTTCCCTGAGCACGTCAGACCAAGCAAGCTAGAAGGTCAAAGCTTGGCATGAGAACTGGAACTTCATAAATATGAAATCACAGCAGAGGTGGAAAATGAGTGTAAAATGTAGAACTGCACATTTACCAAGCATATGCTATGAGACTTTCAACAAAAATGTTTTAGACTCCAACCACTTGTGATCTGAGGTAAAGTTTTAAAGAATTTAAAATCACTCTTGGGCATATACCCAAGGAATGCTCAATCATACCACAAGGGCACTTGCTCAGCTATGTTCATATCAGCATTATTTGTAATAGCCAGAACCTGGAAACAACCTAGGTGCCCTTCAACCGAAGAATGGATAAATAAACTGTGGTACATATATACAATGGAATACTACTCAGCAGAGAAAAACAATGACATCATGAGGTTTGCAGGCAAATGGAGGGATCTAGAAAAAATCCTCCTGAGTGAGGTAACCCAGACTCAGAAAGACAAACATGGTATGTACCCACTCATAGGAGAACACTAGTTGTGGAACAAGGATGACTGGACGGCCACTCACAACACTAGGGAGGCTACCTGGAAAACAGGACCCCAAGAAAGACACGGGGATCGCCGAGTGACGGAGAAATGGATGAGATCTACATGAACAGTCTGGACATGAGTGGGGGTAATGAGGGGCGAGGGGCGAGGGAAAGAGAACTTGGGGGAGCGGGAGATCCCAACTGGATCAAGAACAGAGAGGAAACACAAGGAATGTTCATGGTAAATGAAGACCACATGAGAATAGGAAGAAACAAAGTGCTGGAGAGGCCCACAGAAATCCACAAAGATGCCCCCACAATAGACTGCTGGCAATAGTCGAGAAATAGCCCTAACTGACCTACCCTGGTGATAGGATGACCAAACACCCTAATTATCGTGCTAGAAACCCCATCCAGTGACTGAGGGAACTAGATGCAGATATCCACGGTCAGGCCCTGGGTGGAGCTCCGGGAGCCCAATTGGTGAGAAGGAGGAGGGTTTATGTGAGCAAGAGTTGTTGGGACTAAGGATGGATGGAATACAGGGACAAGTGGCCAAACGAATGGAAACACATGAACTGTGAACCAATGGCTGAGGGGGCCCCAACTGGATCAGGCCCTCTGAATGGGTGAGACAGTTGATTGGCTTGATCTGTTTAGGAGGCATCCTAAACAGTTGGACTGGGTCCTGTGCTCAGTGCATGAATTGGCTGTTTGAAACCTGGGGCTTAGTAGAGACCCTTAGCTCAGCCTGGGAGGAGGGGACTAGACCTGCCTGGGCTGAGTCTACCAGGTTGATCTCAACCCTCGGGGGAGTCTTTGCCCTGGAGGAGATGGAAATGGGGGGTGGGGGGGAGGGGGGCGGGGTGGGAGGAGGGAGAACGGGGGAATCTATGGCTGATATGTAAAGTTGAATTATATTGTAAAATAAAATAAAATAAATAAAAAAATAAAATAAGGTAAGGCTCATGCCTGAAAAAAAAAAAGAAACTATTAATAATAGCAAAAAAATCACAAAACATAATTAAAAGACAGCTCATAGAAGCCTGTAATCTCAGCATTCAGCAGTTCTAGGCCACCAGGGCCATAGAGTAACAACGTCTCAAAGCAACAACAAATGTATAGGAAAAGATCATTACAAATAACAAGTCTACATCAAACCAAACTTTTTGGGAATACATACATGTTTTCCCTTTATATTATTTTTGGTTAGAAATAGGAATTTGATTTTTGATTTGGCATTTCAACATTTTTGCTTGCTTTTTTCACATTTAAAATTTTTTCACTTGTTGTAAATTTTCATCTTATTAATTTCTTTTAGATTATGTTATTTTTTCCTATGTTTGAATTTCATGTTTTTATTCTTTGTAGGAAAATGTCATTTGGTATAACCTTGTGAAGTGTAACAGTAAATTCTGTGTAAACCTAAAAAAAAAAATAGAAAAATTCTATTTTACCATTTTACTTCAATATCTTCCTTTCATCTAGAATTAGACATAACTGCACAAAAAAGAGGTCAATAAGAATATTGACCATGCTTGTAATAATGAATTACAGGAATCTGTTTAATTGTCTGATCAAGGATAAAATTTCTTTTTCTAAAATGCCAGTGTCCCAAAGGATGACTTGGACTGGGGTTGGGGGGTCAAGAGGTCTCCTTTGTCTCTTCTCCATGGCAGGAGAGAACTCCGTCACGTGGACTTGGTTGACCCTCTGCTGTATTGATCTAACTCTTCTCAAATGTTGACGCCCCATTTGTGATATTTAAATGATAACCTGTTCTTTTGCATGCCTAGTCTCCCTGTATTTAAAGTATTTGGTAGTGAGAATCATCGTAGTCACCTTTTCATTACTATATTTAGTATTGTGTCTACTGTGTAGCTCACAGTAAAGAACTCTTCAATGACTGGTGGAGTGGAAAGACAATGACTGAGCTAAATTTTCTTAGCATTCAACGATAGTATAATAATATGATGTAAAATACAAAGTTCTATTAATAACAATTTAAATTCTTTCTTTCTTTTTTTTTTCTTTTTTTGGTTTTTCGAGACAGGGTTTCTCTGCGTAGCTTTGCGCCTTTCCTGGAACTCACTTGGTAGCCCAGGCTGGCCTCGAACTCACAGAGATCCGCCTGCCTCTGCCTCCCGAGTGCTGGGATTAAAGGCATGTGCCACCAACGCCCGGCTAAATTCTTTCTTAATCTGGTAAAGTGATAAATAAAATTGGCATAGTCTAGAACAGAGTCAGAAATTTGTTCCATCATAGGGAAGAAAATAAAAATTTTCTGTTATTCCAGAAGAATAGTTCTTGGTTCTTTTCTTTTCAGCCTTTTCCCCCTGAGGAAAAAGTATTAAATATACAGATTAGATGAGTAAATGATGAAGGGTTAGATGATAAATGAATAGAGAGCTATAATTAAAAGTAAATACTTACATATATACAAATATGTCCTTTTTCTGTAATTGAATGATTTTAAAAAGTGTCTACGAAACTTTCCAAGATATTTTGATCATCAAGTTAACATTTGCAAATGCATATTTCATTTGAAAATATTTACAAACATCTCCCTTTTATTTTATACTCCAATTAACTTGCAGTGTAGAAATATTTTCACAGTGTAGAAATTTTGTCACTATTTATGTAAGAGAATTTTTTAGTGTGATTTGATGACTAATTCACATTTTAGGCAATTTTACAACTGCCTTCCAATCAAAGGGTTAATTGCAAAGCTCTCCTTTGTAAAGTATCAAAAATGCCTAGATCCCATTATTAATATACTTGATCTACATAATCAAATAATGGAAGTCAATGTTTTTAAGATGTATTTTTATTTCTATTTATTTACTGTGTGTGTGTGTTAGTATGTGTATATATGTGTACCACATGTGTAAGGTGCCTGTGGAAGCTAGAAGATGGTGCCAGATGCACTGAAGCTGAGTTACAGAATGTTGTGAGCTGTGTGATTTAGGTGCTGGGAATAAAACTCATGAAAAATAAAATAAAACAGAATGAAAATAAGATTCTTTGACCCATTCTAGATTCACCATCAAGGCAGGGATCTTAGAATCCATATTCAAGGTGAAAAACAGTTGATAGACCAGGTAGGCCAGCTGACCATGGACCCCTCCCCTTCACTCCTACAGGCAGACACTACCTAATTACAGGCCACACCTGTTGGAAGACCAGATAGGTCGCCCAACACATTCCCAATGCACCCTCCCCTCTCTGTCACCGTATTACGGGCCTCCACTTTGGTGGAGACCCTCTGCTCAAAACGGGACCATGCTGGCTACCAGAAATCCAGTCTCCAACTTAGGTGGAGATTCTCTGTTCAACTACAGACCACATAGACCAGAAGACCAGAGGGAAAAAAAACAAGGAAAAAACATTCATCCAACAAATACTAACCAGGAATGAACACCTAGATCTATAATCACCATAAATTAAAGTGCCAAGACACCAGAATAAGAACACAATTAACAACAGCCAGGGCAATATATAAACACCAGAGCCCAACTATCCTATTATAGCAAGCAGTTCAACACAACTATGTTAAAAAAAAAAAAACTATTCCAACAAAAGAAAAGACCTTAAGACAAACTTTATATAGATGATAGAAGCCCATGAAGAAGTTAGTAAATCCTTTAAAGAAACTGAGAAAATGACAAACAATTGGAGGATAGTAGTAGTAAACCACTTAAAGAAAGCCAAGAAAGAAAAAGACAAGTAATTGAAGGAAACAAATAAAAGAGTTCAAGACCTGAAGATAGAAATAGAAGCAATAGAGAAAAGACAAACTGAGGGAGTTCTGGAAATGGGAAATCTAGGGAAGTAAACAGGAACTACAGATAGAAGCACCACCAAAAGAATAAAAGAGATGGAAGAGACAATCTCAGGCATTGAACATACCATAGAAGAAATAGATATATTGGTCAAAGAAAATGTTAAATCTAAAAAATTCTTGACACAAAACCTCCAAGAAATCTGGGATATAATGCAAGGACCAAACCTTAGAAAAATAGGAATAGAAGATGGAGAAGATTTTCCAGCCCAAAGGCTAGGAAATATTTTCATCAAAATTTAGAAGAATAAATTTCTAACTTCAAGAAGGAGATGCTTCTAAAGATACTAGAAGCATGCAGAACACCAAACAGATTGGATCAGAAAAGAAAGTCCACTTGCCACATAATAACCAAAACACTAAACATACAGAACAAAGAAAGAATATTAAAAGCTGCAAGGGAAAATGAGCAAGTACATATAAAGGTAGACCTATTAGAATTACACCAGACTTCTCAGTTGAGACTCCAAAAGCCAGAAGCACCTGGGCAGATGTCTTGCAGCCTCTAAGAGACTACAGATGCCAGCCGAGACTACTATACACAGCAAAACTGTCAATCACCATAGATGGAGAAAACAAGATATTCCATGATCAAGTCAAATTTAAACAATGTCTATCTACAAAACCAGACCCAGAGAAGATATGAGAAAGAAATCACCATCCTGAGGAGGATAAGTATACCCATGAAAACACAGGATATAAATAATCTCACCACCACCACCACCATCAACAACAACTAAAACAAAATAAAAGCAATTAACAATCATTGAACACTGATATCTCTTAATATCAATGGACTCAATTTCCCACAGTCCCACACAGACTGACAGAATGAATGTGAAAAGATTCAGCCTTCTTTGTATTCAAGAAATAAACTACAACATGAAACGTAACATATCCTGAGAGTAAAGGGTTGGAAAAAGATTTTCAAGGAAAATGGATCCAACAACAAATTGTTGTAGTTATTCTAATATCTAACAAAATAGATGTACAACTAAAATTAATCAAAATAGATGGATAAGGACACTTCAAAATCATCAAAGGAAATATCCAACAAGATGATGTCTCAATTCTTAACATTCATGCCCCAAACACAAGGGCACCCACATTTGAAAAAGAAACATTATTAAAGCTTAAATCACACATCAAACTTCATACACTAATAATGGGAGACTTTAATACCTCACTCTCACCAATGGATGGGGCATCCAAACAAAAAATAAACAAAGAAATAATAGAGCTAACAGATGTTATGAACCAAATAGACCTAACAGATATCTACAGAACATTTCATCCAAATACAAAAGATCATACCTTCTTCTCAGCACCTCATAGAACTTTCTCCAAAATTGACCACACACTCAGTCACAAATCAAGTGTAACAGATACAAGAAAATTGAAACAACTCCCTGAAATAGTCCTCTCCAAGCCCACCATCACTGTAGGCAGGTTTCTGTCCTACCAGCAACTTCCAAATATGCAGCAGACACTTCTCAGTTAATTGACTCAGAGGCTTAATATTACTTGTAAATGCTTAGCTGGTAGCTCAGGCCTATTATTAACCATCTCTTGCACTTACATTAATCCATAATTCCTATATATGTTTAGCCATATGGCTTGGTATCTTTTCTTGGCACAACATTCTCATCTTGCTTCCTCTGTGTCTGGCTGGTGACTCACACATTACCACAGATTAAAGCTGGACATCATCAACAACAGAAACAACAGAAAGCCTACAAACTCATGGAAACTGAACAACTCCCCACTGAATGACCACTGTGTCAAGACAGAAGTAAAGAAAGAAATTAAAGACTTCCTAGAATTCAATGAAAAAGAATGCACAATACACCCAAACTTATGGGACACAATGAAAGCAGTGTTAAGAGGAAAGTTCATAGCACTGGAGACCTGTATGAAGAACTTGGAGAAATCTGATATTAGCAACTTAATAGCACACCTAAAAGCTCTAGAACAGAAAGAAGTAAGCACAACCAAGGACAGTAGACAGCAGGAAATAATAAAACTGACTGTAAACAATAAAGTAGGAACAAAAAGAACAATACAAAGAACCAATAAAACAAAGAGTTGGTTCTTAGAGAAAATATAAAAGATAGACAAACACTTATCTTAATTAACTAGAAGACAGAGAGAGAATATCTAAATAATGAAATCAAAAATGAAAAGGGGACATAACAACGGACACCAAGGAAATTCAGCATATCATTAGGTCATATTTTAAAAACCTATACAAACAAAATTAGAAAATCTAAAAGAAATAAATAATTTTCTTGATAGATACCACTTACCAAAGTTAAATTGATATCAGATAAACAACTTAAATAGACCTATAACCCCTAAGGAAATGGAAGCAGTCATTAAAAGTCTCCCAAACAAAAGGAAGAAAAGCCAAGAGCCAGATGATTTAAGTTCAGAATTCTATCAGACTTTCAAAGAGCTCATATCAATACTCTTTAAATTATTTCACAAAGCAGAAAAAGAAGTAACATTGCCCAATTCCTTTTATGAGGCCATGGTCAATCTGATATCCAAACCACACAATAGTTCAACCAAAAATGTAAATTACAGGCCAATTTCCCCTAACATAGCTGCAAAAATTACTCAAAAAAATGCTTGCAAATCAAATCTTTGCAATCAAAAAGATCATCCAATACAATCAAGTAGGCTTCCTACCAGAGATGCAGGGATGGTTTAACAAATGAAAATCAGTCAATGTAATACATCATAGAAACAAACAAAAAGTGAAAACTGCATGATCAACTCATTAGATGGTGAAAAAGTCATTGACAAAATCCAACACCCCTTCATGATAAAAGTCTTGAAGAGACATACATAAGCATAATAAAGGTAATTTATAGCAAGCCTCTAGCCAACATCAAATTTAATGGAAACTCAAAGCAATTCCACTAAAATTGAAGGCTTTCCACTCTCTCCATATCTATTCAATATAGTACTTGAAGTTCTAGCTAGAGCACTAAGAAAACTAAAGAATATCAAGGGGATACAAATTGGAAAAGAAGAAGTCAAATTAATTCTATTTGAAGATGATATGATATCATACATAAATGATCCCAAAAATCTACCAGAAAAACCCTGTAGCTGATAAACACCTTCAGCAAAGTGGCTGGATACAAAAAACAAAAACAAAAACAAAAAAACAACTCAGAAGCCCTTCTATATACAAATGACAAATGGTCTGATAAAGAAATCAGGGAACCGGCCGGTGGTGGTGCACACCTTTAATCCCAGCACTTGGGAGGCAGAGGCAGGCGGATCTCTGTGAGTTCAAGGACAGCCTGGTCTCCAAAGCAAGTTCCAGGAAAGGCGCAAAACTACACAGAGACACCCTGTCTCAAAAAACAAAAACAAAAAAAAAAAAAGAAAGAAATCAGGGAAACAACATCCTCCCCAATAGCCACACACAATATAAAATTTCTTGGGTTTATTTAAAAAAGAAGTGAAAGACTTGTATGACAAAAATTTCAAATGTTTGACAAAAGAAATTAGAGAAGATATCAGAACATGGAAAGATCTTCCATGCTCATGGATCAGTAGGATTAACATAGTAAAAATGACCATCCTACCAAAAGCAATCTGGATATTCAATACAATCACCACCAAAATTCCAAAACAATTCTTTAAAGATCTTGAAAGGACAACACTCTATTTCATATGGAAAAATAAAAAAAAATCCCACAATAGCTAAAACAATTTTGAACAATAAAGAACTGCTGGAGGTATCACCATCCCTGATTCCAAGCTGTACTACACACCTATAGTAATAAAAACCACATGGATTTGGCATAAAAACAGATATATTGATCAATGGAATTGAATCAAAGATCCAGAAGTAAATCTACAAACCTATGGACATCTGATTTTTTTTAATAAAGAAGCCAGAAATAAACAATGGAAAAAACAAAGCATCTTCAACAAATGGTGCTGGGCTTACTGGACGTCAACATGGAGAAGAAAGCAAATAGATCCATATCTCTCACCCTACACAAAACTCAAGTCAAAGTGGGTCAAAGACCTTACCATAAAACCAAATACATTGAACTTGATAGAAGATAAAGTAGGAAGTGGTCTTGAATGTATTAGGACAGGAGACAACTTCCTGAACAGAATACCAATAGTACAGGCACTAAGATCATCAATTAAGAAATAGACCTTATGAAACTGAAAATCTTCTTTAAGGCAAAGAACACCATCATTAGGACAAAGCAACAGTCTACAGAATGGAAAAATATTTTCATCAACTCCACATCTGACAGATGGCTAATATCCAAAGGATATAAAGAATGGGAGAAAGTAGACATCAACAAACCAAACAATCCAATTAAACAATGGAGTAAATATCTAAACAGAATTTTCAATGGAGAAAACTCAAAAGCTAAGAAACACTTAAATAAATGTTCAACATTCTCAGCCATCAGGGATATGCAAATCAAAACTACTTTGAGATTCCATCTTACACCAGTCAGAATGATTAAGATCAATAACACAAATGACAGTTCATGCTGGAGAGGATGTGGAGCAAGTAGAACACTCCTCTATTGCTGGTGGGAGTGCAAATTCATACAGTCACTCTGGAAATCAACATGGGGCATTTCCTCAGAAAATTGGGAATTGAACTACCTCAAGTTCCAGCTATACCACTCTTGGGCACATACCTAAAAGACTCGTCCTGCCACAAGGATACTTACTTAGCTATGTTCATAGTGGCTTTCTTTATAACAGCCAGAAATGGGAATAAACCTACATGCCCTTCAACTTAAGAATGGATAAAGAATATGTGATATATTTATGCAATGGAGTATTACTCAGCTGTAATTAGAAAAAAATGACACCATGACATTTGCAGGCAAATGGATGGAACTAGAAAAAAATCATCTGAGTGACAAAATCCAGACTGAGAATGACAAACAGGGTGTGTACTCACTTATAAGTGGATGTTAGGTGATAAGTAAAGGATAACCATGCTACAATCTACAGACCCAGAGAAATTAGATAAAGAAGGCTTGTCTGGAGGGTTCACATGGATGTTCCTGAGAAGGGGACATAGACTAGATTTTGTAAGTTGACTGGGAGCAGGTAGGGATTGGAACAAGAGGGACCAAGTTGGGGAGGGAGGAATGGAGAGAGAGATTACTTGAGGGGGTAATATGGAAGCCTAGTGAAGTGAAACTTCTTGAACTCATGATGGTGACCTTGGGGAGGACTCCTAATAATGGTGGTATGGAACTGAACCGGCCATCTTCTGTAGCTAAACTAGACTCCCAGTTGTAGGACTGGGACACCAATCCAACCACAAAAGCTACAACCCAGAACCTGTCCTGCTTGCAAGATGCACTGGCCAGTGGTGGCTCCGAGCTTGTGGGAGTGGCCAACCAAAGACTGGTTCAACTTGAGGCCCAAGTCTGGAGAGAGACCTTTCCCAACACAGCCTGGATGACCAGGACCTGGAACTGGATGACTCAGAGACCTAGCGTAGAGCCACAGGACTGAAAAAAAAATATCAATGAAAATATTCTTAACAATATTCTGTTGTACTCATAGATCAGTGCCTAGCCAATCCTTAAGGAGCTTAAGCTCTGTTATGCTATAGAGACCCATAGCCAAACATTAGAAGGAGCTCTAGAAATCCCCCAGAAGAGGGGTTAGGAAGGATTGTAGAAATCAGAGGAGTTGAGAACACAAGGAAAAAATGGCCCACAGAATCAACTAAGCAAGGCTCACAGGGTTCTCAGACACTGAAGAGGCAATTATCAAGCTTGCATGGGTCTTCCCTAGGTCCTCTGCATACATGCCATGGTTATTTAGCTTGGAGTTTTTTTGTTGGACTCCCTACAGTGGTAGTGAGGGTGTCTGTGACACTTTTGCCTGCTCATGAGATCCTTTCCTTCCTACTGGGTTGCCTTGTCCAGTCTGATATGAGGGTTTGTGCCCAGCCTTATTGCATCTTGTGATGCAGTGTTCAGTTGATATCACTGGGAGGCCCCCACTTTTCTGAAGGGAAACAGAAGAGTGGTGGATCCAGGAGAGGTGGGGGTGTTCTGGGAGGAGGGGAGGGAGGGAAGGCAGTGGTGGGGATGTATTGTATGAGAGAAGAATAGAGAAAGAAAAAAACAACAGTTAATGCCCTGCAGTGTATCTACCCTGCAATCACTGGTGAGCCAAGGAATGTTTGCCTTTAACTAACATCAAGAGCAGAAAAAGCTCTAGCTGTACTGGAGACAGAATGATGTATTTTTCAGATGTGCTGAGTCTGAGATTTATGCTGGAAGCTTAAGCTCAAGTTCCTGGTAGGAATGTAAAATATGCCACTGTAGTTTTGGAAACAACTCACGTCTTAACACAAATTCTTGACACAAAATTCAGTAGTAAGTGAAGCTTTGGGCACACAAGATATAGAGAATTCACAGAATAAAGAGAGGAGAACTGAGGTTAAAATCAGACATGGAGAGAAAAGGTAACCGAATGAAGCCAACTGTGGATCACCAGAACTAAGTTGTTTCTGAGAGCTCTTAAAAGACAACTAGAGATGTAATTTCACTGTGTAAGTACAGTATAAGTTCAGTTTGGAAAGCATTGCAGATAAAAGACAAAAATCAACTCAAAGAATTGCTTGATATATCTGTATCTTCATCAGAGCTTGCAAATAGAAATACAAGAAGCACAATAAAATTTGAATATCAGATAAGTAATTATTATTACTATTACCGCTGTTATTATACTATTGATATGCCCCAAATATTGTGTGGAGCATACTTGTACTAGAAAACTATGGATTACCTGAAGTTCAGATTTAACAGAATACTCATCATTTGGGTATATATCTGGTCATACCAGTTATGAATCTTCTTCAACTTTAGCCCTTAACCTGAACATACATGAATTGTGGATTAAATAATTGGCCCTGATATCAAGTCTTATAAGAATTTGATAGGGAAGTCATTTGATAAAGTGATTTATTTACTGACCAATGACATCATAAGACTTGGCAACTGCAAAGAATTATTTTTCTCATTTCTATTGGCCAACATATAAGAATACAAATAAAATTATTCATATTCAAATTTATATTCTAATTGATAATGATCTTATAAGTAGTGATGTTTAAATGTTTTAATAGCAAAGTCACTGAAAATGGTGGAACAGAACACATTCCTCCTAAAAATACATTGAAAAGCAGATGTGAGGGACATCTGGCAGCAACACTTGCCACTCGCATGTCACCAGGCTGGAATAAACTCTCTTCCTGGGTCACTACATGCTCCCTTCCTCTCTCCTTACTCTTGCCCCATGTGTGTTCCTCTGAAATTTGCATACTCTGTGGAAGAGGATGGCCTTCCCCAACGTTCTCTAGTTGAGGGTGTATAAGGAGATGCCCAACCCTACTAGAGCCTCCAAGCAATCTCTTGAAGTCACTTTGTAGGAGAAAGTAGGTGGTTAAGCTTCCAAGACTCCAGACACAAAGAAATGAGGTGTTACATCAAGGCATCTGGCTTTCGTGGATGAATAGAAAGAAGGAAAGATTAAAGGAAGGGAGGAAGAAGAAAAGGAGGAAGGAGAGATGAGAGAAGAAGGAAGAAAACATGAAAGAAGGAAAGCAGGTTGAAAATACTAGTTTTTCAGGCACTGAGTCGGAACAGAGTTAAATTCACCAGAGATATAGGTCAGGTCACAGAGGAAGAGGAATGGATCTTTTGTTAAAGAACTTGCCTAAACTTGCCAAGAAGAAGGAATTCCTAGGCCAGCTCATGCAGGCTTCCAAGTGAGTTTTCAGAAATGACAGGAATGCACATCAGGCAGAAACTCATTTTCAACTTTTGAAATCTCAGGTTTGAGATCTCATATTGAGTATCTAATTTAAAATCTGACTGGAGGGAGACTAAGCAGAAATAAGTAAAATAGAATTGGTACCCAGCCCAATATTAGCAACTCCTACAAAGCCATGTCTGGCCTCTGCACCACTCAGATTCCACTAGCTATTAAGGATGCTTCCATAAGACCGCGTCAGATGACAGTCCTCCCTAGGGACTGGTCCAACTGAAGATAAAAGTTAGATGAAGTCATAGCTATTTTCAGGCACACTCCCCAGCCAATCATAAGTTACCTAGCACCAACTCAAGGCAACCCTTGTTTGTCTCAGTTTCCATAGCTCCCTCCATGGGACTGGACTATGCAGAGCCCCACTTCGCCCACCAACAGATTCTGATTACTGTAGCTCTTCTGTAGGTATAGACCCCTAGAGTGTCCTTCACTAAATGTCCCTTATGCTAGTCTCTGAGTATGTATCCTTGCAAATTCAACCTCTGACAATGTGGCCTAGAAAACAGGGCAATAAGTGCACACTTTGGAGGCAGGTGAGCTAATCAAAAGGACTAAGTACACAAACAAAATTAACTTTCTCATTGTTTGCACTGATATTTAAGATATCCTATACCAGGCATCTACACCTGCTAGTGTTTGGATCCAGAATATGCCATAGCTCATGTCTTGAAGGTGTGACCCCAGGGTGTGGTGCTGTTTGGAGCTGGTTTAATCCATAGATATGGGCCTAATTGGAGAAATGTTCATCATTGGGACTGTTCTCTTAAAGGGAGTCCTCAGATCCTGTGCCCTTCTTTGTTCACATTTTGTTCCTTAGCAACCCCAAGGTGAATTAGATCTCCTCTGGCATATGCTCTTGCTACAATATGAAAGACCCAGACAAACAGGATTAAGTGGCCATAGACTGAAACATTCAATGTATTTTTTCTTTGTTGATTGCCTAAGGTACTTTATTATAGTATTAGAAAGCTCAGGATAGCAAATAACACTATAATTGTTCCTTATATTAGGATTTTACAAGTATAAATAGATGAACATTTAATAGATTAAATTAAATAAAATTAAAAATTACTTTAAAACAGATACATCGTCAAGTTATTGGTCATTTCTTTAATTGTATATAATTTCTTACATTAACCATCTCTTCCCATTGTGTGAACTTACTTTATAATACCTTAGTGTGGGTATGATTATATAAATACATATTTATTTAATATTTCCTTTATGGTCTTTTACTTAATATTTAAGTTTTAATTATGTATCCACACTACAAGAAAAAAGGAAAAAGGATTTAAAAGAGTCTAATTATGAGTCCATGCTGTAGAGCAAAAGGCAATTTATGTTTCTATACAAGTAGAACCAATTAATGTGACTTTCCCATTCCTGGTGTATAGCCAAAGGAAAGATGTAAGAGTACAAGGAGACACCTACACACTGATAATTACACAGAAATATTACAAGTCACAAGTGTAGGCACCTGTCAATGAATGGGTGGATAAACATTTTACACCTACATTATATATACAAATACAGTGAATATCTTCGGTCATAAAGATGAATGATATCCTGCTATTTATGGGGAAATGATTAAACACTGGAGCTTTTCATGATACTAAAAGTAAGCTAGACATAGAACAATGACTACTGTTGTGTTTTCTCTCATATGTGGAAACTTAAAGAAAAACAGAAGAAAATTGTGCAAGTGGAGGAGAGCATGTGGACAAGGAGAGGACTGGACAATAGAAAGGTAAATGACGATGTGTGTGTGTGTGTGTGTGTGTGTGTGTGTGTAAATATCAAGGCAACTACATTATTTTTTACATTAATAATAATTAGTATTTCATATTCCAATGCCAATTATAGTAAATACATACTAGATCTTGTAGTGAGTGACATAAATTTCAAACATTTCTTCTTGGCATGTGGCTTTCAGAACACACTGTGTTCTAGAAGTATAATATAACACATCTACTCTGAGAATAAAATCGTGACAGGCCCTGCAGCCTTACACCTAAAACCAGGCAGTTCCATTCTGTCTGTATTTCGCCAGTTGATGGAGTGCCTCTGTGCCTCCAGGAGCTTCTGTGAATAGCTGCAGGCACCGTTCTAGTGTCTACTCACTCAGCCTCTTCATTACCTATTTTCTGAACACTTTTCACTTTACCTCACTCACTTTTCTTCCATGTGAATATTAAAATCACTTTATCAAATATACCTACAATGCTATTCAACATATTTATAATTATAAATATATATTTACATGTTATATACATTCACAAATTATTACACAATGAAGTATTACTCAGCCATTAAAAAGGAAATCATGGAATTCACAGGTAAATGGATAGAACTAGAAAAAAATCATTTTAAGTGAGGGAACCCAGACACAGAAAAATAAATATAGTATGCATTCATTTATATGTGGATATTAGTCAAGATAACCAAGTTACAGTCCCTAGAACCACAAAGATTATGTAAAGAGTAAAGGACTAGAGGGGGCCAAATAGACCTCCCTAGGAAAAGGAAATAGAATAGATAGTTATGGATGGATGTTCCATAGAAGGGTTCAGTGGGGAGGGAGGGGAAGGGAAGATGAGGATGAGGGAGGGAATACAGGGAAAGACAGCTAAAAATAAGAGCCATTTGGGGTATGATAGGAAAACCTAACACTGTAGAAGCTTCCTAAAATGTTTACAGTATGAAAGCAATCTGAATGAAATCATGAGATAATGGGGGAGACAGAGCCCTACCTGACTATCTCTGTTACCAAATGAAGCTTCCAGTGCCGGGACTGTGTCACATCTAATTTAGGTGCTGGACAAATGGTTCCCATGGGAATCCCCAAACAATTCAGGCTGTTGCCAAGACTGTAGGTTGCTCTCCACAAACTGATGCCAGGCCCAATTCTGAAGACAGCACATATACAACTCATTGAACATGGAGCAGTCAAGCTGGTACCTACAGGGAGCCTTTATCCCTACATGTTAGCGTCTTGGAGCAAGACTGCACAGTATCAAAGGAGACATGTAAAACATCAAGCCTGCCACAAACCTTTAATCTACAGTGGTGTCCTGCCTCAAGATGTGCTAGTACAATGGTGGCGCAATGCCTGTTGGAGTAACTAACCAGTATCCGATTTGATTAAGGCTCACTCATTGAGATGGAACCCATACCCAATACTGCTTAGATGACCAGAAACCTGAGATTAGATAGACCAGGGATCTAGAGGTAAACAAAATGCTACTGTTCTAATTTTTTAAAAACCAATAAAATGGCTCCCAATGGTATTCTGCTATATTCATCAATTAGTGCTTTCTCAGTCATCCTCAGAGAAGCCTTCTCCTGCAGCAGATAGGAACAAATAGAGACCCACAGCCAGACATGAGAAAGTGAGAAAAACAAGGTGCTCTCTCCATCAAATCCCTCCCCTCAGGGCTTAGGACATCCTGTGGAAGAGGAGGCAGAAAGAGAATAAGAACCAGAGTGGATGGAGGACACCAAGAAAACAAGGCCCTCTAAGTCAGCATGATTGATACACATGAACTCACATATATCGAGGCAGCATGCACAGGACATGCATGGATCTGCACCAGATAAAGTCCCAGAGCTAGAAGGAGAGATAAACACAAGCCCCTATCTGTAACCCAGAAGCAATCTCTATTGATAAGCATTTGTGAATGGGAATTTAGTTTTCTCCAAAGTAGTCTCACTGGGGAAATAAACTACTGTTAAAGGTAGGCTGCATGTCAGCAGTAGATAGCCAACAGAAAATGAACTCGACAGCAGTTTTGGGGGTGTTTTGTCTCACAGTATCATGACAGGGCTTTTCATTTTTTAAATCTTATTTTTAATTTTAATCATATATTTTTTTCTTCTCTATTTTATCCAACAGAACCACTGTGTATATGTTATGGCTTCCAGTTTAGTATTCTCATGGAATTCCTAAGTGTACAAACTAGTAGATCTCTGTTTCTTGAGTCTTCCTGTGAGCTCTTTTCCTTCTGTTTGTTTTGTCCTATTCTGAAGTGTTATTTTTTGTTTGATCTTTTTATTTTATTTTATTATGGTGTAGAAGCCTTTTTTTCTAATGAAAGGAAGAAAGGGAGTAGGTCTGGATGGGAGGGGATGTCAGGAGAGACTGGGAGGAGTGGAGGGAAGAAAAACTGCAAATAGATATATCATGTAAGGAAAAATATCAATATAAATTATTAGAGCTGGTATTATCATTGTCATCAAGTCATTTAATTCAAGATGTGCTGTATTCATGCAGGAATACTAAGAAGCAATTCTATCATAGAATTCATGACATTTTAGATACATGAACACATGGTAGGTCAGAGAGAGGCAGTGTATGTTAATGATTAAGGTTATGAACCTTGGAACAAACCATCTAGATTCAATACACAGCCTTGTGCATAAGAAAGATGTGGCTCTAGGAATTATACGCTGTCTTTATGCATTTTTGTTTCCTATGTTTAGTTTTCTATTTTAAATCAGGGGCTTATGTATCTCAAACTTGCTGTATAGCCAAGGATGTTCTTGACCTTCTGACCCTCTTGTCTCCACTTCCCCAGTGCAGAGATTGTAAGTGTGCATGCCCTTCCTTGTTTATGAAGTGATGGGAACGGAACTCAGAATGTCATGAATGCTAGGTAGGCTGTGATGATACATTGTGTACCCAATGAACTTGCCTGGGGATCAGAGGACAGAGCCGGCCACTAGATTAGACACAGAGGTCAGGCAGTGGTGGCACACACCTTTAATCCCAGCCCTTGAGATCTCATGCCTTTGCTTGGAAAGCACACACACCTTTAATCCCAGGAAGTATTATGGCAGGGCAGAGAAGGGTATATAAGGCGTGAGGAAACAGGAACTCACTCTCTTTAGGCTGAGGATTTCATAGAGGTAAGAACTAGTGGCTGGCTGTTCTGCTTCTCTGATCTTTCAGCTTTCACCCTGGTATCTGGCTCTGGGTTTTTTATTAAAAGACCATCTAAAATTTGAACAGTAGGCACCATACCAACTGAGCTACATCCCCAGCCCTGTTTTATATTTTTTTAATTAGGAACAATAACTATATCTACCTCATACATCATAGTTGAAGAGGACTAAATCATTGTAATGGCTGGCCAATGGTAACCACAGTGTAAGAATTCATCTTATGACTGTTTCCTATACAACAAAGATATTCAACAGCCTTCTTTATATTTGTATCACAGACATTTAATATTAATGTTTTGACTATTCTTTGAGAGTTTCAGACAGTAAATTTTGATCATGTTCACTCACTCCCCCATTTCTCTATGACTCTTCTCCCACATCCCTAGTGACCTAGCTTCTTGTTCTCTCACACACTTAAAAAATCATGGAGTTGAGTTTATGACTAATCCTGAGCATGGTGCCTGCCCTGGAATACCAAACACAAATTTATTCATAAATATTTTATTGTTCATTGGGTGTAAATAAGTATTATTCCTCTAATTATTACTGATAGAGAAATGATTTGTTCAGTATATTGATTTGACATTCTTTTGTTTTCCATAATTCCTCAGATAATTTGCAATAATTTTTGCTAAGCTGTATAGGCTTCTTCTGTGACATAACTTGAGAAATGGGTAGAAGGGATGTAGCTGAAAGTTTTCCTGTGTCCTGCCCAGTCTGCAGCCACCCAGACCCAAGTAAAACACACAGAGGCTTATATTAGTTAAAACTGCTTGGCCATTAGCTCAGGCCTATCACTGACTAGCTCATACATTTAAACTCAGCCCATTTATGTTAATCTATATGTTGCCACATGTTCTATGGCTTTACCTGAGTCCCATTACACGTTGCTCCTTGGGCAGCTGGCTGGCGTCTCCTGATTCAGCCTTCCTCTCCCAGAATTCTCCTTCTCTGCTTATCCCGCCTATACTTCCTGCCTGGATACTGGCAAATCAGCATTTTATCAACCAATCAAAGCAACACATTCACAACATATGGAGCAACATCACCCATCAGAGGGAGGAGAATTGGAAGAAGAGAGGAGAAAGAAGGGAAGGAGAGAAATTGAACATGTCTTTGTTTATATGGTTTTTGGTGTCTAAAGCAAAGTTAAATAACATTAAGAATGATGTTCATGTTATCTCTCTGATTTTAATTTTTTTAAAGATATTTACTAAGTGAATTTTAATGAATAATATGTTTCCTATTTTAGAAATATAATTTTCATATATTTTACTATGAATGTTTTTTATTAAGCACCCTTAATTTATGTTTGTCATGGTTATATAACTTTCATTTTTAATATTTTTACTGAAAATAATATGAATATTTTTGATAATTAATTTCTAATATAAACCCCACTTGGGTACAGTGTTTTGATGATATTGTACTTAGAATTTTTGCATCATTTTTGTCACTAAGATTCAGCTACAGCTATTGTCTCTCCATCACCTTCACAAATTTCATATTAAATTTTATACCACAAAGCACTGAAAATTATTTTTAAATAGAAACTTTATTTATTTATTTATTCATTTATTCGTTTATTTATTTGGGGTTTTTGAGTCGGAGTCTCTCCACATAGCCCCAGTTATCCTAGTACTCACTGTATAAAGCAGGCTGTCCTGGAATTCAGAGAAATGGCTGCATCTGCCTCACAAATTCTGGGATTAAAGGCACACACCACTACTTCCAGCAACACTGAAAGTTCTCACAAATTCTTACAGTAAGTGAGTCAAGGCATTTGATAAAATCCAAAGAGTGATTAGACTTGTAAGAAACAAGTATGGTGGTTGATTATAGGGAAATAGTTACAAGGACTTCCTCTTTTATATTTCAATTCTCTATTACTTTAATCCAAAGTAGATTCAGTTTTATTTATTATTTGTCCCTTGGATGGATGAGCTCTTCTATTAAAACAAGCAAAATACCCAGCTCACCTGAACAAGGTATGGAGACCTTGGCTCCTCCTATTTTGGGCCATTGCTTGAAATGAAAACTTGACATAAGCTTTCCTGTATTGTCTTATCGATTCTAAAACAGAGAAATAAACAGTTTCAGAGATTTCCAAGATGACATCAATGAGCATCCATTATCCCTAAAACAAACAAACAAAAAGAGTGTTTTATCAGTTCCCAAATTCTTCACAAGATAAAAAATGTGGGGCAGGTTAATGTCAGTTTTTTTTTTACACAATTGGTTTTACACCTCTATTAATTCTTCTTTTAATCATTCTTGCATATTACAAGTGATATGAGTTTCCTTGGTTACACCACAGAGAATAAATTTGACTTCCAATGAAAATTTAATTAAGGGGCATAATTCATAGGAGTCATAATACGTAGGACACATCTATTCATTATACACCTGAAAGAACTTAGCGCATGACACCCAGTCCATAAAAATTGCCAGCAGGGTGCAGATCATGTAGGTCCCTCACACTTTCATGGCTACTGAAGACGCCATCCTATGATAGCAGTGAAAGTGTGAGATGAATCTCTAAGTCCTCTGGTTTATTAGCAGGAAATACTGTCACCCATAGTGGAATTTTTCAAGGAAATATGGATTTGACATGGTAGTTATCTTTCTTAAAAATAAATGCATAACCATTAAATTAAAATTTTATACATGTAAATAATTGATGATGTGGTTAGCATACCATCTTCAGAAATTATTCCACAATAGACAAATCAAGGTTGGAAAATTGTGTGTTTAAATTCTCAGTTCCCATTCTTTTATTCTAAGCTGCGCTCATGCGTCTAAGTTAGTAGCTACTTTGTCTATGTGTGTGACTGTGAGGGAACATAAGGCTTAGTGACCAAAGCCATAGCTGGCAGCCTCCCCACCTCTCATCTGCATTTTCTAATTACAACCAGAGAGTGGGAGTCTTTCTTAGTTCTTTTTTTTTTCTATGTCTTTCGTGATCTACTCCCATGTCTTTTTTACTTCTCATGTTCTTATTCTGTCTACCAATCTTCCTTCACATCCAGTGTTCTCTTCAGTCCAAATTTCTAGGATCTTGTATATGGAAAAAGTATTTTCTCATACCCTATATGGTCAGTGTGGTGTAGGGTTTCCCATGAATGAATTCCCCAAACTCTACAACTGAGTACCTTTTGTGATCCGTGAATACCTGTAGCTTCACCTCCTATTTGGTCTACCCTTTGACCTTCAACTCTGCTTATTTCCACAGTTGCTAACTATATATTTCATTATATAGTTATTTATCAAATAATCTTATCTATTGACTGCAATCTTTTTTTCTCCAATGTAATATTTTTATTGATTATTTGGGAATTTCATACAATGCACCCAGATCACAATCGCTTCATATTCCTCCCAAGTCCACCTCCCAACCTGGTACCCTCCTCAAATAAAGAAAAAAAAAAGAAAGAAAGAAAATATACCAAGTCCAATTTGTGTTCCAATATACTCATTAGAGCATGGTCAAATTCCCAGAGGCCAGCCGGTTAAAGACAACTGAGTCCTTCTCCACCCTCCTGCCAGGAGCCCTCAACTGTGAAGAGCTACATGTGAGCATCTTTATCACAGTTTTTAAGGACTCTCTTCACTGGCTTCTTGTCTAAACTGTTTTTTTCTTTTTTCTTTTTTTTGGGGGGGGCGGGAGTTTGTGTCACAGAGACCTTTCAATGTTTCTCATTCTCAATTATGAGGCTGCAATCTCAATTATGAGTCTACAGTTATCAATATCACTGCGGAAGAAACTTCCTTGACCATAACAGGCATCAGCAGCATAATCATGGACTTCCACATGGTTTCCAGCAGCAGCACAGACCCGTAGATAACCAGACTGCCCCCAGCGGCAACACAGAACACAGACCTCAATAAATTCCCAGGTGGCAGCAAGGACCAAGTACATTAACATGGTCTTTTCCAGCAGTAAGGACCATGGAGGTCTTTTAAGGAGGCCCAATCCAGAAAATGAGCCTTTCTTCATTTCGGGCATCCTGTCATTGCTCAGAGCCAGGGTAATCAGGCGGCTGGGCTGCACATTTGGGGACAGAGCCAGAGCAAGCTCCATGCTGCTGCACACCACCCTGTCAGCCCTAGTAAGCTAAGGACTGCTCCTGGTACACCACAGTTTCTCCTCTGTTCCTCCATCTTTCCCGCCTCTCCACTGACGATTTAGTCATTGAAGTAGCATTGCAAACTGCTATGTGTCACACAGTGTATATTTTTGACCAAACAGCTTTACACGCAAATACTCATTACAAAGAGTCATTGGCCCAGTTCCAGGTTTCTGGTTTCTAAGGTACCATACACACTACCATCCCTCAGACTCGTCTGGGATATCCTGCTGGTGTCCTGACTCGGTGTGATCTTGCTGCTAGCCAGGGTGTCCGGGTCAGGATCTGGGATAGCCCCAGGCAACTGTACACCTCCCTGCCTTGGTGCTGTCTGCCCTGCTGGCTCAGAGGAAAGACCATTGTGGTTGAAGCCTCTCCCCAGTGCGGAGGCCCTGAGCTCTCCTCCCCACAACAGGGCAAGCATCTGAGCATCAGCAGCTACAGTTGACTGCTTGGAGCTGCTCAGCCATCCTATAGGGGCCTGTGGCCGCCACCATCTTGAATCGACTGCATTTTTTTTTTTTGAGGTTAGGAAAGATGCATATAGGGCTTATCACTGCAAAATTATGCGTCGGGTTGCTATAAACATAAGAGACATATGATGGTTTTGCTTATCAAAGCTTGCAAATTCTCTTAGCACAGGGTAGAAAACTATCACATTTTAAAAATGATAACATAGGAAAATGTTTTGAAATCCCTCCAAATGACATAGTGTTCAGGCAAGAAGTGAAGAAAAAAAAGAAGGAAGAAAGAAAGGGAATAAAGAAGGAAGGAAAAAGAAAAGTAGGGGAAATGGAAGGAAGGAAGGGGGGAAGGAAGGAAGGAAGGAAGGAAGGAAGGA
>CABHPH010152571.1:12616-29508 GCA_902168325.1 Peromyscus nudipes | reverse complement strand
GGAAGGAAGGAAGGAAGGAAGGAAGGAAGGAAGGAAGGAATGGAAGGAAGGAAAAAAGGCATTGCTTATTTGAAATTCAAATATAACAGAGCATGTTATATTTTATCCAAAACTCTATCCATATTCAATCAATACTTAGAACATGGTAGTTACTTCATAAATAAACACTAAGTAAATGAATTTAGTAATGTTTTCATATTCTTAATAAGTATTCTTTTAAAATTAAGGCATATCAAAGAAAAAAATAGGTATAATTAAGAAGGGCTTTGAAATTAGAAAAATTTCTAGTAGTTGGAGTCGAGATAATGATGTTTAAAGTTACTAAATCTAGTTAGAAATATGCCTTCATGATGATGCCAGTATGAATCTCGGTCACTTCAGTATTTATGACACATTTACATAATTACAAACTGACTCAGCAACTCAGTAAATTTGAGCTTCCATTTCTGCTGCAAAAAGAAACAAGGAAGTGATTTCTCATGCAAAGTCCATTTGGTGAGAACAGAGTGTCCGTGAGAGGATGTGATAGTTTTTGATTGTCAAATTAATTAGACTGAGAAGTTCCTGGGAGATGAGTAAAGTACACTTCTGTGGGTCTAGAGAGAGTTTCCAGACATCACTAACTAAAAGGAGACCTTCCTTGAATGTGGATGGCACCATCTCATAGTCTGAACACAGAGATGGAATAAAAAAATGGGGGGGGGGGAGAGCCAGAGAGGATAAACGTTCTCTCTGCTTCCTGTTTACTAAGCTGCAAGCTGGCACCACACCCTTCCCAGATTGATGAAGGGTCCTCTGAAGTTCTCAGCCAGAATAAGTATTTCACTCCTTTGCTTGCTTGTTCTCAGGAATCTGTCACAGCAATACAGAGGTCATAAATCAATCTCGACTTAGATGTTCACTGAAAATTCTATGTTGATATTTGAAAGGTTTACAGACGTTCCACCTATAACCAGCAGTGATTACAAAGCAGTTCCAAAAAATCCAAAGAACAGTATCATGACATCATCATATTACAAGAAAGAAAAAGTACTATTGCTCTATTAATACTTCTCTGTTTGTTCAGTGACCACGCTTACCCTTCTATGGTCTGCTCTGTGCCCTGCGGTGAAGGTTGCCACTTCAGCTCTAAGCAGCCCATCTTAGCATGTGAGCGTCTAGCTCTCACCTGGGTTTGGCTGGAAAGCACCATCAAGGGACTGAGGAATAAGAGTGAGCAAATGAGCTTTGTGTTTCACTTTGTAAAATAAAGATCAACATGTTTCTGTCTCTCTACAATATCATAGTTACTGAATAAATTATTAAATAATAAGAAATGACAATAAGTCCACAAAGTATCGAAGTTTTAATGGCATCAGTGTGTCAGATCTTTCCACTTTCCTCAGTAATCCTGGCAATGTGTACACATATTCTTTTATTTCAATCCTCATTACTAATATTAACTCTCAGGTCGTGTACACCATAACACTCTCTCTCTCTCTCTCTCTCTCTCTCTCTCTCTCTCTCTCTCTCTCTGGTATGTGTGTAGATTATAGAATGACATCAAAGAGTGAAACACACAAGGCATTTCAAAGACTCTTAAGAATCTGAAGCTGGGAAATCAATAGAGTCTTTGTATTGATGAGATAATGAATCTAAGGAGCTATCAGGGAAGAAGCTGTAGTTCAGAATGTCACTTGAGTCCAACTGCAGAGGCAAAAGGGCAAGGCTGGAGCAGAGAAATAGACCACGGGTCCAAATTGCCTTTAACTGATGGGGAAAATGATTTCAGTTCAAAATGTTGAGCAAATTGATCATCCTGCTAATGAACGGCCACTTCTGTGCTTCCTTCAATGTGATCAGCTTCAGGGCAACACAAGATCTGCTCTGATTCTTAGAAGTACTTACTGCTGTCCAAACTTTATGCTAAATGGAATTTTAAAAATGACTTGGATAACTTGGATTTTTTTTGCCAAATAAAAATTACTGGATGTTTTTTAAAATGTCCTTGACATACAGAACTAACCAAGTTTTATATCTCAGGAACTAAGATGAAGGAAATTTATGGACACAGCTGACCTTGTGCTTAAAGAAGGAACAAAGCTCCTATATTAAAAGTGGCACCTTTCACAAAAGAACAGATTCACACTTCTTGCAGTTTGACAAAGTTACTATTATATATGAGACGATAAGAACAAAAGGCAGTTAGCACTTTGAAGCACCATGAATCAGAACTTCCTGGAAGGTGAAATTTCAGAACTTGTAATAATTGTTAACCAAGGACACTTAGGTGAGTTCATTTAAACATCTTCATGTCCTGTTTTATTTCTTGGGGTAAAAATAAAACCAGAAGATAATAATATACACCCTACCAACTACTTAAGAGTTCTGCTGAAGATGAGATAATAGAATTGAGAGGCCCCTGTTACCTGTGAAATTGGAATATGCACGCCATGTCTTACAGTGGATCTCAGTCTTCTTCGAATGCATAAATGCTGAAATGCATAACCTGTTCTGTTGTGAAAGAACTGTGTCTGCCTTCAGCTGTGATTGAAATCATCAGGAGGAAAAGATAATAGTATTTCATTGTGATTTGAATGGGGACCTGAATCAGAAATTCTTAACTTTTTCTAATGTAACTACTCTCAACACTCATTGTTTTACAAAAATAGAAGAAGTTAAAGGGTAAATATGTTAATAAAGTTATATATAACTTGTGGAATATTATTTTAACTATGTAAAGATGTATTACATTTGTTCATGCTGCATTTGTTTAACTATGTAAAGATGTGTTACATTTGTTTATGTTGCATTTGTTTAATGATGTAAAGATGTGCTACATTTGTTTATGTTGCATTTGTTTAATGATGTAAAGATGTGTTGCTTTGCCTGCCTAAGGTACATGCTTGGCCTAATAAAAAGCTGAATGGTCAATAGCTAGGCAGTAGGGGATAGGGCTGGTGGGCAAAGGGAATAAGTAGGAGGAGGAACCTAGGCTCAAGAGGCAGAAGAATGAAAGACAAAGAAAAGAAAATGCCTGGGGCCAGTTAGCCAGGCAGCTGCCAGCCAGCCAGACACAGAGGAAGAAAAAAAAAAAAGAGGCATGTGGAGAATGAAAGAAAAATTAAAAAGATCTGAGGCAAAACATAAATGAAGAGAAACAGGTTCATTTAAGATTTAAAAAAAAAGCTAGCCAGAAATAAGTCTCTGTGTCATGATTTGGGGGCTGACAGTCCAAGGAAGCCTGCAACACATAACATTAATAATCTGTGTATAGAGTTATTATTATATATAAACCCCATAAAAAGAAAGCCATTTGTATTAAGTTGTTTATTCAAAGTAATTGTGATTTACATGCAACTGTGAGAACTATGCAGTGAGAATCTATATGCAGCTCACCTGATTTTCCTCAGTGACTAACCCTTGCAAATTGCTCCTATAGTTTCATGATCAATTTATTAGCTACAATTTATTATGGAGGAGTATTTAGTGATCCACTAGGAGACCCCACCAACCCCTTACCACTTTGCAACCTATGGTCTGCTCTTTATTTTAGTCTTTTTGTTCTAGAAAGTTCTATAAATTATTTCAATATGCAAATCACAGTATGTGGTCTTCCACAATTGACATCTGAGTTGTTTATCTAGGGCCATTACAAGCAAATCTGCTATAAGTGCTGATGGGAAGATCTGGGAGAAAAGCTAAGATTTCATTTATTGGAATCCATTCTTACAAATATAATTACTAGATTGAGCTGTAGTTGCAGGTTTAGCACTTTGGTTTTCTTTTATGACTGCCAACTGTTTTCAAAACGGCTGGAGCAGCTGACAGGGCCACCTGCAGCACATGGGTGTTCTAGTTTCTTTACATTTTTAGTAACATTAGTGTTTTCATTTCTGTAATTAGATATGGTAAAATATAGTTGTATCTCAGTGTGCTCTTATTTTACATTTTCTTTTGGCCATTCACATTAAACATATTTTCATAACTTAATGGCAATCCATAGATTTCCTTCCACAGAAAGTTATCATTATGCTTCTGATACATTTTCCAATTGCACTGTCAATTTTCTCTTACTGTTCAAGTTTTCAAAGAGATTCAATGTATGAGAGTTTTCTTCCCTTCTTTTTATTTAAGCAGTGAGAACATATGTTTATTAAGAGACAATGAGAAAACGTCACAGAACTGGGAAGAGTTTAAAGACAAGTTTCAAGACTTTTTCCTAGTTTTAAGTTCTAACAATTTTCCTATTCTTTTTTCATCTAAACATTTCACATCCTTTCACTTTTATTAATTCTGTAATCTGTTTTGAGTTAACTTTCATATAAGTTGTATGATTTAGAGCAATTTTTGTTTGTTTTCTATTTTTAAACTATGGGTAACCATCAAATGCCAAATTGCTTCAACACAATTTTGGGGAAAGAATCATTTCACCATAAACTTGTTTTTAATCTTTGTCAAAAGAACTGTAGGATAATTTTTGTAGACTTATTTCTGAGTTTGTTCTTCTGAATCAGCTCCTCAACCAATGTCACAGGGTCTTTATTACTATAGTAACAGGAAGTCTTTAAATTATGAACACTGGCTCATTCACTGGCTAAGTATTCATTATGTTGAGTACCAGCAATGAGGAGGAGCCACCTCAAGTTCATTATTCTCAGCAAGGTTTCCTGTTTCCTTTCTATAGATATTACCAAATTAAAAGTTTCCCTCTTTTTTCTAATTCATGGGAAACATTGTTATAGATTTTCTTTACATCTATCAACATCAATACATGGTCTCTTCATTTCTAGCTATTGAAAGAGGTAACTTGATTGACTTTTCTTATCCAAAATCAGCTTCATATATCTTAAACCTTACTTTACAATCTTGTATATATTTTATATAGCATTAAGTTGTATTTAATTCTATTTTATTTGCCAATAATCAATATATTTCTGCTCATTAATTTATTGGTTCTATAGATCTCTCTTTTTATTGCTCTTTCTCTTTTACTTATCTTTCATCATGTTCATATATCTATCGCTATCATTGGTGTTGGATAGTACTAGTTTCCTTAAAAAAGTTGGAAAGTATTATTTCTTCTTCTAAATTACATAAAGCTGGTGTTGATTTCTTTTACATGGACATTAAAACTCATTAGTGGAATCATCTATATATTGTAGTAGATTTATACATTTTAAAATTAATCAGTTTTAAATTCATGAAGGTCTCCTGTCTAGTGTACTGCTAGGTCTTCTTACTGATGGATCCCTTTTGTTATACATTGTTTTAATAACTGGTTGATCATTTTATCAATTGGCAGTGTCTTTCTCTACCTATATCAAAATTCTTTGCTACTTTATCTGAGATATATACAACATTCCCTGGTTTCTTTTGGTTATTGTTAGTATAATGTATTTTATTTTCTTTTATTCTGCCATTGAACTTTCAAGTTCATTTTTAGGTATCAGAGTGTTGCATCATATTTTAAATTCAGCCTTCCATTTAGTATAATTATTGAATTTTAAAGCATGAAAGATAATGCAGTTATTGGTATAATAGGGTTAGAGTGTGCCAGCTTGTCTAGTTTGTTCTTACTTCTTTTCTTATTCTTCATTCCTATGAGCCATTTGATCGCTTTTAGAATTCTGCTTTCAGATTGTATTTTTAATTTTATTTCTTTATGCAGATTTCCATTGATTGGTTGAGTGTATTACTATGCATATGTAATAATTCATTATCTATCGATTTCATCATTTTGTCAGCCAAATGCTATTGTATCTATCTTCACATTCATTTACTCTTCTATTGAAATTATCTTAACTATTACTTCTACACTCAATTAGAGCCATATCTAACAGTGAAACAATTTTTACTGAACCATGAACCGTGTATTAAATATAAAGAGAAGAAATATCTGCTATGCATTTTTTGCTTATCGTACTCTTTATGATATGCTGAGACTTTATAATTTCTTTGCTCATAGAACATTTTTATTCATTCTGCCAGAATAAATCTGCTGCTAAACAAGAAACAATCTTTGTTTTACTTCATCTGAAGATCTTGATTTTTCCGCTGCATTTCTAAATAACCTTTTCATGTTACATGTTGTTCTCAGTAGCTAGGTCTTTGCTTTCAGGACTGATAAATGTTGCTTCATTCCTTCTGGGCTGAGAAAGTATTGTTTCTCTCTTACTGCTCAGAAGACACTTTTTCTTCATGATTAGTTTGCAAAAGTTTTACTACAGAGTGTCACAGTTTGAATGTCTTTGGATTCATTTTGTTCGTAGCTCATTCAGTCTTATAATTCTTTATGTTTATATATTTTGGCAAACTTGGGGGATTTTGATTCCATTTCTTTCAATATATTTTCCACTCCCACTTCTTTTTTCTTACCTTGAGATTCTGAGGTAGAGATTAAGGAAAGGGATGGAGAAACAGATCAAAGAAATTAACATATGAGGTGCAAAAAGCAGCAGAAGACTGGGAGATCTTCCTCACCTGGACTTCGGAAGCAGAGCATGCACTTAAGAAAGCTCAGGATATGCAAACATGGGAGAGGTGGGGACTATGCAATAGCTCATGAAAGGTCAGGAGGAGCCCCCCACCCCTACTTTCCTCTCTTACAGTAAGGCTTTGGGCCAGGTCTGGCACTGTTACATTCTCATCTATCTCTCATTTAATAAATAACCTCATTTCCTGTAAACATTCATGTGTCCTTACAACTTATTCTATAGGAGCAGAAGAGCTTCAAAATTCAGCAAATGAACTCTGGATTCAAATCTATATCAGCAACAAATGCGTGTAATAGGCTGTCTTCTGTTGCACTCAATAAGATTTAATAACAGTGATTTGCTATCTGCAAATCAGAGACTCAGGAAAGCCAAATTGACACTATCTGAAGGACTGAGGTGGAGTTGCAGGAGTGGGCGATGATGGTAGACATCATGATCTGAACAAAAAACTTGAGAACCCAGATTGTTAATAACCAAGGATGAGGATAGGTAGGTGTCTCAGCTCAGGTCAAGGACCAAACTTGTCCTTCCTCTGCCTTGCTCTCTACTCAAGCACTCACTGGATTGGATGATGCCTACCTACACTGGCTACAAAGATCTTCTTCATTTAGTTTACTGTTCAAATGCTAGTTTCTTCTGAAGACATCTTCAGAGATACACCCCAAAATGATATTTTGTAGTGTGTACATGGGTATCCTTTAGTTCTGACAAGTTGACACATAAAAGACGTTATTACTGATTTCTTTCTGAACATAAAAATTTATGCAAGATGAGTAAGCTCTGGAGACAGAAAGTAGCACAGTAACCACAGGGAAGCATATTGAGCTACGTAAGAGTGAAAGTCCCATTTTTCCTGCAGTTCCCAGTCAGAATATACTAAGAGTAACATAGTGTGAAATAAGAAAGAACCATCAGAAACATCCCAACTTTGTCTCCATTCCCCCTAAAATGGATAGCCACTGTGTTTGAGTTTAGCAATCTCTAAAACCAATCAGAGTATGAAGCTGAGAAGCAGGTACCTTGTGATCCCTCCACTGATGTGCAGTGTGGTACATGGTAGGGATGGGACTTCATCCACCTTCTCTAGTTTCTTTGAGCTTCAGGGATTTGGTTCATTAGAACTCAGTTCTTTCTGCCTCTCCATGAGTAATAAAGTTGTCTCACCTGTATAAGTGGCTCACATCACTGAACACCTACACTAACAGCTGAGATTGAACCAAACCTCCTAGCACAGAGGTTCTCAACCTGTGGGTTGTGACGACTTTGGGGTCACATATCAGATATTTACACTACAGATCAAAAGAGTAGCAAAATTACAGTTATGAAGTGTCAATAAAATAATTTTGTGGTTGGGAGTCACCACAACATGAGGAGCTGTATTAAAGGGTCTCAGAATTTGGAAGGTTGAAACCACTGTCCTAGCAAATCTAGTGCTCTCCACAGAAGCTGCCACCGTGTTTACCATCCTCCTGTACATCTGGCAACTGATGGCTGGTTTTTCTTGCAGGGACTGGCACCAATGCTTAACATACTGCAAAACGGAAATTTGCTAAGCTGGTCAACCAAGGAATAAATAAAGTAACTGTGCAAGCTGATGACTATGTAAATTATCCCGATTTGGGTGATTAGTTTACAATAAATATGTTTATGAAATCATCAAGTTCTAGGCTTTAAGTATATACAGTTAAAAAAATCAGTATCTCTTTAGAAGCAGAGCTTCTTGGGGAATGAAGACATCACCATAATCACACAGCAAAATAAAACTAGTTTCTATTTTTAAAAATGATTTATATGTAACTCAAATATATATCATGATTGCTTGTTTCTATTGATCTCATTCTAACTGAATCCTATACATGTGTTTGTGTGTGTGTGTGTGTGTGTGTGTGTGTGTGTGTGTATGTATGTGTGTGTATGCACATGCACACAGAGACTTTATATATAATGTCAATGTTTATCTTGTTCTTCTGGCTGGTAATATGGAAATTGAGTCTTACGAAGATTGTGGTGACTTGGGTGTTGGCTCAGATCAATGCTAGCTTTCCACAAAATGGTGTATATTCACTATGTTCAATAAATTCAGATATTGTAAGATCAGCCACTTTTTTCAGAAGTGCATGCCACAACTCTAGACTCACCAGTCAACCCAACTTCATCAGGGTGCAGCTGAGATACAAAGTAGATCTCTAAAGTGGAATGAATTGCAAAAGCTGAAATGACTATTTGCTTAGTTTCCAAAAATGCACCTGAGTGTCCTGTGGTTGGCCATTGTTTCTCTTCTGGTTTGGTATAAGGATCACTCCTGATGAATGCTGCAGGGCAGACTTTAGCACATAAGGCTGACAAGAATTGGAGAGTTTTGGTAGAAATCGTGACAATGCAGAAAATACTTTTAAATGAAGACCAGTTTGGTCTTTTGTGGGAAGTTCACAGACAGACTGTCAGTAATAAGAAGGGCTTCCCACCCATCAGAGACATAGCTTCTGTGATTGGGCTTTAAGGAAATGCTTGCTTTCTCAAGAAGCCTTCATTTTGCATAAACACAACATGTCTATTTTCTCACTGTTAGTTTCTTGGCTTATAGAGCTAAAATCACCCTGTTTAAATCAGCAGCTTTGTAAATTTATTTTTTAGCAAGTTACCAGGATTGAGAGTAATACTCAAGATTTGAAATCTGCTTTTTCAAAGGATGCCCTGTAACCTTAATATCAAGATAGTTATCTTCCAAAAAATTAAAAAAACATTTTACTCATCATTTTCATAAGCTGCCAAGCTTATTTTTATCATTGACTATCAAGTAAGTATTAATTTTTAAGATGAAGTTTAAAATTATGTTTACTTGGTAGAATTTAATCATCTTTCCTTTGTCATGTAAGTGACTTCATTGAGCAAATAAATGTGATTTGTAGGTGGTCAAAATGAGAACTGATGTCCATTCATACAATGCTCCATAGGTAGGAAGCAGCAGACTGTTCAATGAAAGGACTATATTTTTCAAAATTTATGCTGAAAAATATCTAAATGTTTGAGTTTGTACAACTGTGCAGATGTGTTTTATTTATTTATTTATAAGGCATTTCAAATCATTCAGTGATTGTACTGTTGTATCAACTTGGATGATAATGACCCATCAGATTTGCATACTGGGAGGATGGATAAGAGAGAATATGAGCTGCTCAGTGATGGAAACATCACCACAATGGACAAAGAAAAGGTTCCCAGGAATACAGTATTTGTTATCAGTTCAAAAGTCAGTTATTGGTCATATCTGTAGTGACTATGCTCAGGAGCATCTATCTAAAAGACAGCTCTGCACTCTTCACAACTTCCTTATCACAGAATCATAGTATCACAGATCATCATTCTGTTGTAGGTATTACTATTATTATTATTATTACTATTATTATTATTTGCTGAAGAGTGAACTTCCATAAACTACACTGGCTGACAGCAGCAGTAATAGTAATCATGAGTTACCTCAGTTCTTAGGGATCAGATATTCTTCTGGGAACACTGGCTCTATGCATTCTGAGAGACTGTGGGCCGAGACTTGTTAGACCACACTCATGAATGACAATACAGGGTTTCTCCAAGGTGGCAGAACCATGGTCAACCAGAGGGTTCTGGCTATTCTTGGGAACTTCAGGTACTGTCCACTGGCCTCTCCCCTGTGGGATTTTTGGAATCTCTGTTGAATATTTTCTGGCTTCTCTCCTCAGGATCTGTTGTTCAGGAGATAAGGCCAAAAAGAAAAGGATTTGTATGATCTAGCTTCAGGATTCACACAGTGTTACATATACTGTGTATTACTGATCACAGAGAGATCTAGTGTGAGCTTCAGGATTCAGTGTTACATTTGCTATGTTCTACGGATCACTGAGAGATCTAGTGTGAAAAAGACTACCAAAGGCATAAATACATTCAGAGAGAATCCTTGGAAGAAAGAACAGAGGCTGCTTAACTTTATCAACCATTTGATATAGCCCACAATTTAAATTTATGTTTTTAACCAAGAAAGTAAAAAACTGTCAACAAATACATCCTTACAGCAAACACACTTATCCAGGGTTAGAAAAAATGTATTTCCTAATAAATGCCATTACTAATAAGATAATGATATATGTAAATTTTCTCTAAAAATATACTGCATATTTTCAAACTTAAATTGTATTTAGAAAAATAAGGTAACAATTAAAATTCACAAAAGAAGTTACCACTCACAATGGTATACAATGTAATTTTTTTTGTGGATTCCTGAGAGCCTCCCCAGCACCCTGCCTCTTCCTATTCCCATGATGTCCTCATCTATCATGGTATCTTCCTCCCTGCCCTCCCACTCTGTCCCTGTTCCAGCTTGACCCTCCCATTTCCCTATGTTCTCATCCCCCACTCCTCGCCCTCTGCCACCCCCCCCACACCCAGTCCACTCATGTAGATCTCATCCACTTCTCCTTCACAGGGTTACCCATGTGTCCCTCCTAGAGTTTTTCCCTGTTAGCTAGCCTCTCTGGAGCTGTGGGTTGCAGTCTGGCCATCTCTTCCCTCACATCTAGTATCCTCTTATGAGTGAGTACATACTATGTTTGTCCTTCTGAGTCTGGGTTACCTCACTCAAGATGACATTTTCTAGATCCATCCATTTGCCTGCAAATTTCATATCATTGTTTTTTACCACTGAGTAGTATTCCATTTTTATATGTGCCACATTTTTTTCTCCATTCTTTAGTTGAATGGCATCTAGGTTGTTTCCAAGTTCTGGCTATTACAAATAATGCTCCTATGAACATAGTTGAACATGTGTCCTTGTGGTAAGATTGAGCATTCCTTGGGTATATGCCCAAGAGTGGTATAATTGGGTCTTGAGGAAGACTTATTCCCAATTTTCTGAGAAACCGCCATACTGATTTCCAGAGTGACTGTAGAAGTTTGCATTCCCACTAACAGTGGAGGAGTGTTCCCCCTTGCTCCACATCCTCTCCAGCATAAGCTGTCTTCAGTGTTTTTTGATCTTAGCCATTCTGACAGGTGTAAGATGGTATCTCAGAGTTGTTTTGATTTGCATTTCCCTGATGACTAAGGATGTTGAGCAATTCCTTAAATGCCTTTCAGCCATTTGAGATTCTTCTGTTGAGAATTCTCTATTAAGCTCTGTAGCCCATTTTTTAATTGGATTGTTCAGTATTTTGAAGTCTAGCTTTTTGAGTTATATATATATATATATATATATATTTAGGCGATCAGCCCTCTGTCAGATGTGGGGTTGGTGAAGATCTTTCCCCATTCTGTAGGCTGTCGTTTTGTCTTATTGACTGTGTGTGTCCTTTGCTCTACAAAAGCATCTCAGTTTCAGGAGGTCCCACTTATTAATTGTTGATCTCAGTGTCTGTGCTATTGGTATTATATTTAGGAAGTGGTCTCCTGTGCCAATGCATTCCAGACTACTTCCTGCTTTCTCTTCTATCAAGTTCAATGTAACTGGATTTATGTTGAGGTCTTTGATCCACTTGGACTTGAGTTTTGTGCATGGCGACAGATATGGATCTATTTGCAATCTTCTGCATGTTGAGATCCAGTTATGCCAGCACCATTTGTTGAAGATGCTTTCTTTTTTCCATGGTACAGTTTTGGCTTCTTTGTAGAAAATCATGTGTTCATAGGTGTGTGGATTAATGTCAGGGTCTTCATTTCGATTCCATTGGTCCACGTGTCGGTTTTTATGCCAGTACCAAGCTGTTTTTATTACTATATCTCTATAGTAGAATCCACAAGGGTGACCCCACCTTGGTCTGCTGGCAGTGGTCCAGAGGGTGCCTGGACTGGTGTACTCGGATGACCAGTCTAGTGAATAACCTAGCTGTAATCATAGAGCCTTTGTCCAGTGACTGACGGAGGCAGAAGAAGAGATTCATGGCCAGGCACCAGGCTGAGTTCTGGGAATCCAATTGATCAGAGAGAGGAGAAATTCTGCAGGTGAGGATCATCGAGATCATGATGGGAGAACAAGCAGAGATGACCGGCCACACTAATGGAAACCCATGAACTGTGGACTGGTGGCTGTGGAGCCCCCATGAGACTGGACTAGGCCCTCTGGATACGGAAGACAGTTGTTTGGCTTGAACTGTTTGGGGGGCACCCAGGCAGGGGGATCAGGATCTATGCCTGGTGCATGGGCAGGCTTCTGGGAATCCAGTGCCTGTGATGTGATGCCTTGCACAGCCTTGGTGCAGTGGGAAGGAGCTTGGACCTGCCTAGGCTCAGTGTGCTGGGCTCTGCTGACTCCCCATGGGAGACCTCGATTTGGAGGATGTGGGGATGCGGGGTGGCTTGGGAAAGAGAGCTGGGAGGTGGGGGAGGGAGGAGGGTGGATCCGTGGATGGTATGTGGAGCGAGTAGAAAATTTCTTAATAAAAAAATAAATAAAAACAATGTAAGTTTTTATTCTTATGAACTCAAAGGTATTGTTCACATTCACAAATACATTATTCACATGTGCCAATATATTGTTTACATGGTTACAGTAGTTTTACATCCTTACTTTTAAACTTCTTTTATTTTTACTAGTTCTTATTATACTAGCTAAAGAAATCATATAGTACTGGAAAAGTTTTGTTTGGTCATATTAACAGAATCCTTGAACTAATTTAAAGTATGAACCAATGGGAAAAAAACTGACCACCAAACTATCTCACCAGCTACTACATTAATAACTCAATTTGTGATGTCCAACAGTAATATAGAAATGCTTGACTCCATTTAAATGTGTAATCAAATAGTCAGCTCCCTAACCATGTATTAATATAACTCCTTCAAAAGTGTCCTTAGTTTCAGGTGTCAAAAAATTCATTAAATATGGTGATGTTTATTTCATGGAATTCATACCTATTTTTATGCAAAAAAACATTTTTAAATCTTAAATATACTCTTAATTTAATGCATGATAAAAGTTTATCAAATTATTGAGACAACAAAGAGCACATACTAGAGACAAATCATCAGGGAGGAGAGACTATTCTAGAAGAGAAGTGGCACAATAATGAACACACCTGCCAGCCTCATATAGTGTGCAGCCCCACAGAGCCTTCGGGGTCTCCAAGAACTAATCTTTCTGTTCATTCAGAGTGAAAGAAGACAATTCAAGTTGAGAAAAAGAAAATGCAAATGAGCAGATTCTTCATTTTTTTCCTAAGTAGTATTGCAAATGGTTTCCTAATAACCTTTATGAAGCTATATTTAGAGAATAATTTTAAGCCTCTTTCACAAGCAAAGAAATAAAGGTGATTGGAAGGTGCACGTCTAAATCATAAAAAAGATTAAATGAATGAACAAATGTATTATCAGGAAGTGGGAAAGTTGAAAATTAGCTATTGAAACTGTGAGGATCTCTTATGGTTACTGGTTGGGGGGCCTTCTTTTCTCCATGAAGCCTGCAGTTCCACTGGGGAACGACACGTCTTGCATTCCTGTTAGCAAGAACACAGCCTGGAACATAAACACTTGAGAAACCCTTGCTAAATTAATTTTTTTAATTGTCTCATAATTCACAAGGAAGTAGAGAGTCTCAGGTGACTGACTATAAAATTTGCCTCTCTTTGCTAAATACTATTTTAGTTTGTTAATTTTAACTTCCTGAATGTTCTGAGCTCAGTGCTGGCTTGTCTAGTTCTCGCCTCCAATTTATTTTTTTTTCAAGGTTTAGTGTTTATGTTATTTTTATTTTGGGTATGTGCACATGAATACAGATGCCTGAAGAAGCCAGAGGCATCAGATCCCCTGGGTCTGTAGTTAGAGGTGGATTTGGGCTGGCTGACATGAGTTCTGGGAACCAAACTTGGATCCACCACAAGAGCGGCAAGCACTAATTTTGTGATATCCTCTTATTATTTTTCTGGAAATTCCGCAGGTGTATACAGTCCTCTTTCCAACGTCTCCCCTCCCAATTTCAGGACCTCTTTGCTTTTCTTTTTTTGGGGGCCCGTTGATTCCATGTTGACTGTTATCAGCTCCCGAGTATGGGCCATGCACTGCAGCATCCTTGATCTACCAGTGACCAAGCTCTAAGAGGGTCTGACTCTCTCCCTCCCCACAAAAGCCACCAGCAGCCAATAGATCTTCAGCTGTGGATGTGGGCCCATGAGTCCCTCCCACCTCAGTGATGGAATATTGATGTGTTGATCTTGCTCATGCAACCATAGCCGCTGTGAGTTCATGGGTCCTACAGCCCAGAAAATCCTTGAACTTTAGGTACTTCTGTCTCAGCCTCCTGGGTAGCTGGAATTACAGCCCTGCCCCACCAGGCCTGGCTCTTTCATTTGTTGTGTCTCTGTAACATGTGCATCCATTACTGCGGGATTCTCACAGGCTGCAGGGGGTGTGCATTTGGCGAGAAATACTCTTCTGGGCCCAAATCCACAAGCTGGGTTTGGTGGTGTAGAGATTAGCGTAACTACCTTCCAATCCACACCCTGTACCCTGCTGGTGACATCTCTTCGGGAACTCTCTCCTGCTTTCCCAAAGTCAGGTTTAACTCCTAGTACACCGCTCTCCTTAGCATGCAGACTCATTCTGCTGTCTCTCCATGCCGCTATCCTGTGATTTACTGCAGATGCTATTCACAGCATGATTTCCCCAGATCACTTTTAAAGTGAATCAGTGCTAACGTTTGAGGAAAAAATACATATCCAGTCATTTAGCTTACAGGCTTTTCATTTACAATGGCATCACCTTCCTAAATGTTCTTAGTTTTCAAGATGGATATCTCCACTTCTCTGGGTAACAACCTTTCATTTCTGTTCTCAGATTCTTTAATTTTATTAGTTAGGAATCATGAAAGAATAGAGGTTGTTATATAAGAGCTTCAGAGTTGCTTATTCCCTTTCCTCCGTCTATCAGTTACTTTTGGAGTAGTGGCTGATAGGCTTGTGTTTCTATTTTTGTTTGCATGCCCTTGGTTCCTTTATTTCATGTTGGGCAGCACAGGTTCCTCATAGCTCACCTATCGGCCGTACAATGGAGCATAGCACCGGCTGTTCTTTACCAAGGTTCTATTTTCAGGCAGCTATCTCAAAGGCAGCTTCTTCCTCCAAGGCACGAAGCATTCTGGCTTAATGCCTGCTCTCTAAAAGATGTTGAAGGACAGGTGAGATGGCCCAGGTGTTAAAGGCAGGTGCTGTCAAGCTCGACAACCTTGAGAATCTGGGTTCAATCCTCAGGATCCACAGGATAGAAGGAAAGATACCTGAAATTTTTTTCTGACCTTTGCACATGTCCATAGTACATGTGAATGCACACACACACACACACACACACACACTCACAAAAAAAAAACACACAGAAGTAATACATTTTGTAGATGTTAGTTACCAAGTGTATTTCCTGACGCATGCAGCATCCCATTAGATTCATTGTGCTGGTTGAATTTTTGTGTCAGATTGTTGCCAGAGTTCCTTAAGCAGCTCATATCCACTGTCTGGTCGACCTGGGAACATAAGCCCTAAAGCCCTCCTCATTCCAAAGGCTTTGATAGATCATCTTAGTGTCAGAGATCCCTACATGGTAAGCTGTTTCCTTCCTGTATCCCAGACTCCCTTAGTACTTTACAGAGTCTAGTTAATATTTCCTTAACCTTCAGTATTCAAGAGCTCCCTCTTCAATATTCTACCTGGATGCTCTATTTCAGTCATCTTCATGAGAAACCCAACCTCCAAGTGTGACTGTTACTGCTTACATATTTAAGAATTTAAAAGGGTAGTACAAGTTTTGTCTGCTACTACAGATTAGGTTGTGTATTTCTCTAATTATCTATATGATTGGAATCTATCCTCCTTGGTGTGTTTGGGAAGGTGAGGGGGACTGTGTGGGATCTCACTGGCAGACTTCAGCCCAAAGCCATAGCACAAACCAGTAGAGTGGATACAGGGGGATGCTACACACACAGGGAAAATATACTTGGTGACTCAACATCTGAAAATGCATTATATTTGTCTGTGTGTGTGTGTGTCTGTGTGTGTGTGTGCGCATGTGTGTATGAGTCTCTGTATATATGTGTGTGTGTCTGTTTGTGTGGGTGTGTATATGTAGGTTTGCATGTGTGTGTGTGTGTGTGTGTGTGTGTGTGTGTGTGTATGCATGTGTGTGTGCATGCACATGTGTGTTATGGAGTACTGCTGAGATCAGAGGAAAACTTGCAGGGGTCAGAGTAGAGTTTCTTGAACCACACATGTAAACCTACATATACACACCCACACAAACAGACACACACACATATATACAGAGACTCATACACACATGCGCACACACACACACAGACACACACACACACAGACAAATATAATGCATTTTCAGATGTTGAGTCACCAAGTATATTTTCCCTGTGTGTGTAGCATGTGTGTATGAGTCTCTGTATATATGTGTGTGTGT